>SNQJ01S0026969.1:0-18847 GCA_010110895.2 Picea sitchensis
CCAATGTAAGTTATATGTGATTAAAAATGATTTCCACCTTATATTATAAGTCAAAACAAGCCATCCATGTGGAAAAAAGCAAAGAAGGGAAATTGATTTTATCCTCCTAAGTGCCTATGTGTGTTTGACTAAACCTTTTATATGATGAGGGGACTAAGTGTGGTGCTTCTTTAAAACATGCTTGACATCATTTTTAAGAAGGAAAATAGCCTTCCCCACATCCCAACAACTTACAATGTGATTTTTTTCTTAAATGTGCGGCACCTAGTGAAGACAGAGGCACACAGAGCGCAGGCGTGTGAACAGAGATGAGTCTGAAAGCGCATGCGCGCAGGGAAAAGCTGTCACTTAAGCTAATGCACACATGATGCACACATGTGGGGTAGAATACCCGCACACTTGTGACAAGCGGACGAGAAAGAAAAATCCGGATGGATTTCTCTCAATTCTCCTTTGAATTGGATGGTTGGTAGGTCGACTTAGGCCGGTTAGTGCACCTGCAAGTTAAACAAACTAAAAGAAGAGAAAAATAAACCCAAATGAGGTAGGAATTTGATACTTTTCCCCAGTGGAGTCGCCAATATGTTGCGCCTCTTTTGTCAGCTTGGTGAGAAAATAAGAGGTGCTTGCAAGTTCAGTTGGGTCTGCTGAGCAGGACAGCTGTAGAGAAAAGAGTTAGAGAAAGAAAAACAAAATTATAACTAAGAATTAATCTAATAAAAACTAAAATCATAAGCATAGGGACATAGAGATAAGAAGAACAAAAAGACCCATGTCACTAATGTTTGAGGCTTGATCTATTGATGAAAACAAAGCACCAAGAAGAAAGGGGACTATGAGTTCCTTCTTCCTCCAAGGGAAGGCTCTTGGACCCTCACTAGTAGCTCTTCTTACAACAAAGAAAATGAAAATGGTGATGAAAGAACTCTTTGGAAATCCACTCAATGGTGAGATGGATTTCTCAATGAAATGGTGCCAATGTGTTCTTGTCAAGGATGGAGTCCTTAAAAAAATATAGGCAACATAACATTACTTTGAATTCCTTGAGAGAATGAGGTGCATTCATGGCTTTTTATAGCATTGCATTGGGTTATTATGTAACTTCTTTGTAGTGTGAAAAGAGGCCATTTAGGGCATTATTAGGTATTTGACCAGCCCACCATTCGGATCCAGCCCGGATTTGGAGGTCAAATCAACTTGGGAGCTGAACCATAAGTGGTTGGGAGGCCGACCACATTCATAAATGCATTGTTTAGCAGGTGCGTGGCTTTTTGCGCTTACAGTCGCGCATCGTGCGCCTATGCGCGCTTTATACATTTTTGTTCCGCGCATGTGCGTGCGCGCCCAATGTCTGTAAAGCACTCTTCAATTTTTCACTACTTTGTATAGTTTTTTCCCTTTTTTGAATGTTGTGATATTAATTCAGGGCTATGAATGACTTCATTACTGTTTGACAATGCTGAGTTCTTGTAACCATTTGCAGACGAAATTTCAGTGATAACAGGTAGTTAGGGTTTTTTTGGTGCACTATTGTAGTATTGAACCCTGGGTCTACCCTTGTGCCAACAAAGATCGTTGAAAAATGAAACCGATCAATGAGAAAAGTTATTTCCTGTGTCAATCTTGTTAAAAAACTGAAACAACCACCTCTCATGTTGATTTGAGTCGATCACTAGATCGTGTGAATTAACCCTATTTTCACCTTCCTTTGTCTGTTGTCCATTTTTCTCCATATAGTATAGAAACCGGTGACAACTTCAGAGTCAGTGGATGAAACGAAGCTTGGGGAGGCATGTCTCCAACCTCTGGTTATCATGTTGGAGTTAAGCCACTAGCTTCTCAAGCTGGGGGGAAGGTAACAACTATCCATGGGTCTCATTTGAAACCTTTGGACGTTACGTTGGGAACTCTTTAGAGTCGCCTTTAATCTCTTTTTAGACTCCCTAAAAATGAAAAGATTGTCGAGCGATCTTGTTGTCTTTCATGATCGTTAAAGTGAATTAGAAAGAATGTTTGTTGAGAGGTAATTTATCTATTTTTCAGTCTCATCAGACTATTCATGAAGAAGGAACACCCTGTACATTATGGTTAGGAGAGTTATCCCTTGAATTTTTTTATAATTTTTCGGGCTTGGAAGACTAAATTATGAAAAATGACCTTTTTGGATTTTTCCTTAAGTGTTTTTCAAAATCTCAAAATATGAAAAAACACCAAGATTACTTCCTATGGACTCGTAAAATTCAAATTAGAAGACCCATATGGGACCAAACCACTCCTTCCTAGGGTCCGTTAAAAATACTCCAAGGGACTTGTCCAAAGGACAAGATTATATAATGAGCATTTGTTATCCTCCTCAAGCTCATTAAAAAATAAAGAGGTACTCACCAATCATGGTGGGGGGAAATTGGAAAGGGAATATGTATTGAATTTGTATTGAATCTGTATTAATGGAAATGGTCATTCTTGAACATGACATCTTTTACCTTTTGAATCAAAGTTGGGAAACTCACTTGTCTCTTGTCGATTATCTACTTTTTACGATATTTTTCCCTATGATCTTCTATTTTGAGTCAGTTCTGCGAAGACCTTTTTCATGTCAATGTTAGAGAGAAGTTCAACTGAGTATCCTTCTATTTCGCCGGCCAAAATCTGTAGCCCTTTAAGCCTCTTATCTCATTGGCCATCCTATATTCAGTCCTGAAATTACTCTATGATTTTACTATAAATATTGTAATTGTTTTGTGTTGTTGATGGGGGATACATCAAGTCCCTCCTGTGATGAATCACCTCCTATCGATGCCAAATAATCATCTAGGAGGCTGATTTAGAATAATTTTAGTAACTTGGAACCTACATTCCTCAATGGAAGATATCTTCGCTTCTGACAGGAGTTTACATCATTTCTCTTTAATCAAAATATTCTCTCAAATGTTCGACTTCATCTCATTAATTCACATTCAAAGGGATGTACTAGAGTACCTTTGGGGTCATTGAAATTAATGGTGATTTCCCTTGCACTTTTTAATGATGTACAACAATGAATGATAATCAAGTGGTTTCTACCATGTTCGACGTCAAGATATTTATTCACATGGATGGAATCATACTTAGGAATCGAAGACAAGATGAAGACCTTGAAGAAATTCCTTTGAATATTTAGTTCCACAAGATACAATGGAAATTATTGCAGTAATTTCATCACATAGATCCACAATGTATATGTCCATGGATATGTTACTATTCGTAGATCCACAATGTATATTGTCGTGGCTATGAATCCATTCAAGTTATGGAGATATGGATCCACATCATATTTCTGGGGGGCATATCATTAGTAAATACAATCATGGATTTGCAATGTATTTGTCAGCATCTATGATTAGAGTCATTTGTATTCTTAGGATGGGAATGCCTATCTCAGTGATGATATAACACTATTCTACAATGTCCTTGTGTTATTGGCTAGTCTCCAACCAATGTGTTCTTTGTTTCAAATACCCATCTAGCAAAGTATTTCAACTATCATCTCTTCTAACTTCATACTTTGGGGGGCATTCTATTATAAAACATTTTTTCATAGCAAGTGATACTGCCTATTTTCTAATATCTAGAGAATATAACTTTCGAATAGAATTGAGAGAAAGTCTTCTTGGTAAGGATCAATTCTAAAAAATACCTAAATTACCAAGTTGTTTCTTGTTGCCTTCTATCAAGGTGTGACATCTTCACTTGTCACATGTTGCATCACTGTAATGTGAGACAATGTTTCCTTTTGAAAAGGTTTAAGGGTGCGACAACCTTTGTATGTGGGAAAAAAGAAGAAATTCTTGAAGATTCTAGAAGAGAAATTTCGATGATGATTTGTTTGTTGATCGATTTGAGTCGCACTCGTCTCTCCTGATTTAGTGAGATCCTAACCTCTTATCCTAACCTTCTCATGGATTCCTCTCCAATCTATAAATGGAGGAATATTCTAAAAGGAAAGGCTAGAATGAGAATATATAAAAAGTAATGAGATGATGGTGAATTGAAAATAGCTTCTGATTTGTGATTGAGACATTATGAGTCTCATTTTGGCTCTAAGAGATTTAGTGGTGCATAAGTGCTCAAGACATGGTGATGGAATTCATGGAGGCTGCATGGGTATTGAAGCATTGAACTGCTCGAAGGAATTTGTCAATGCCAAGGCTTGGTTTTAAGCTACTTCTTAATTTATTAATGCAATTATATTTTCCATTTCCTATAAATCTTGTTTATCATATTTATTGTATTTCTCGATGGCCATCTACATAGATTTATTGAAATATGTGTTGTATTGTTTCTTTCACTTGTTTTGTTTGATTCCTACACAAATATGTAGAAAAATAATTTAGGGTCGAATTTGGAGCTTCAATTAACGAAAGAAAACTTTGGATAAAAGGGTACAATATACTTATATACTAGTATTTCAACTCTAAAATATAAAGAAAGGAATTTATACTATTATATTTTGTTCTAGTTTTTGGTTCCCGAACTAGGGAGATTTGTTTATGTCCTCATTAATGAATTTATTCATAACAAAAATTCCATTGGCCTAGGCATGGTCGAAAAGTGTTCTTCTCAGCTAGACCTTTCCAAGAGCTATCATTCAACCCAAAATGAGATTGTATGAAACATTTAAACCCTCGGGAAGTTGACATTTCATCTATGGTGTTAGGGTTTTGGATGTTTAGTGTTTTCTCTATATGTTAAACAAGCCTTTGTATCCTCATTGTAAACACATATTCTTGTGAATCAGTGTATCCGTTACATATCTTCCCAAATATAAGTCACCACCATTCTAGCGAGTTCATTCACTCTGTATTTTTATAGTCTTTATGAATTTCTTTCATTAATAGAAATTGTATATTAATGTATATCTTTGTTTCTTGAAAAATATCTCTGTATTTCCTTATTATATATCTACCTTCACTTTTTCCTCAAAATAATCTAGATCAATGGTACAGAGCGAGCTGCTCCTTTTCATTTTCTAGTGGATATCCTTGATGAGGTTAGGGTATAGAGAGTTAGGTATTGAGATAGTTTCTTTTGAGGACAACGAACCCAAGTGGCCTCCCATGTTGAAATAAAAGAGAGATGAGGGAGAAGGTTATCCTATAAATGTTTTTCTCGAGGAATCCCTCATGAGACAGAGAGATGAAATGATGGATAATTTTTCCCAAATCCTTCAATGACTACTGACAACAACAAACTCTTCTTCATCAAGAAACCACTTTGGAAGCACTACCCCTTTCAAGATATAATTTAATTTATATATTCCATTGTTTGAACGTTAGATAGATGAAGATGCTTTGTAAAAGTAGTTAAATATTCTAGAAGGTTATTTCTCTGCCCACAATTTGTCCAATAGGGAAACAATCATCTTTTCACTCCTTAAGGCTATCCCCCATGTCAAACATTTATGGGAAATTTACTGGGAGAAAAATTCCATAGAGGAGTACGAAATATTTGTGGCCAAGTCTACTTGGGATTTGTTTTGTGGATGTGGTCAAGGAATAATATTACCCTGTTGGGAACTATGATGAACAATACATAAGATGGACCACATTGCATCAAAAGAAGGACCAAACAATGTTGGAGTTCACAAATACATTCCATACCTTGCGCACCATGATGGATATCAAAGACTCTAAGCGACATATGTTTCTAATATAATGTAGGGATCTACACAGGTACATCCAAACATAAATGGATTTTCTATAAATCTCATCAATGGGAGCTGCTTATCGGTATGTTGTTAAAATCAAGTATAAATTTAAGCAATGAAATTAGTGGGAGTTCAGGTCTACAAATTCGTAAGGTCCAAAGTATGATAAAGATGACCCTAACTCATAGAAAAACCAAATTCAAGACAACCAGTCCAAGACATAGGAAAACAAGGGTAACATCAAGATGAAGGACACTGGAAAGTGGCATGACTTCCAAAAAATCCCTTGGCACAACAATGATGAATGTCAATCGAAACAATCATTGGTGGTTGAGTTCAAGGAAAAAGAGTAGAGCCCCGAATCAAACTCTGATTCAAAACATGATAAAAGGAAATAGATAATAGATGAAGAACCCACTATTACCATCATGACCGCAACAATCCAAAAAGAAGAACTAGAGGATCCCAAGGAGGGGGAGTGAATCTTCCATTCACATATTTGGATGAAGGGGAACCCACTACATTTCATTGTTGATAAAGGAAGCCAAAATAAACTCATCTCAACAGAGGTCTTCAAGTAGTTATATTTGCTGATGAAACCAAACCTGCAACCATACAACATCAGGTGGCTTCATCATGGTTGTGATATCCATGTTATCTAGCAGTGCCACTGGTTCTATGACATCAAAGACTTCAAGGATGAGGTATCGTGTGACATTTACCCATTGGAATTCTATGATTTTCTATTAAGCCAACCATATATATGAAAGCGTCATGTTTTTTATGAGTCTTGACCTTGTAGTGTCATTGTTACTCTAGGGGTCAACTCTATAGGCTACCGGATATAGTTTTGACTACTTTCCCAAAAAAATAGTGTCGCAAAGTAATATCTCATCCTGCAAAGTTTATCCTTTTCACAATCCATTCAACATGTGAATAGAAGGACATTGTAACCATTTAAGCCTCAATCCAAAACCTTTCTAGCCAACCTATGCATATCAACAAGATTGTAGAAGAGGACAAATACATTTTTTCTTCACCTATGAGGGTGCATTCACACTTCTTATTCAAGCCAAGCTATAATAGAATTCTTCATAGCTCTATTGGCCAAAAACCTTTTAGGTGTGCTTGGGGTTCCAACTATTAGCCCCCATTGATATAACTCTTAATGTTGCATCTTCATTGATAAAGTTTTCCCACACTCAAGAAGACCATGCAACTAGATTGCTTGAATGAATCCAATCCCTCTAGCAATATGTTCATGATATCCTTCAACAATCTAAGAAGGACAACTTCTTCAACAAGGCAAGCAACTCACCAAAGTTTATATTCAAAAAGAGCTTCCCCATATCTTGTGGGAACTTGAAGAAATAGGGACCATTGCTTCCTAAGGGGGGAGGAATGCTCCATATGGATATCAGTGGACACCCACCTATTATTGTGGCTCAAAAAATGGTTTTCCACCTTATAAGTATTTATGCAATCAGGTCCTAAACTTATAGGACCATTTTGAGGCCCTAAACGACGGTGTTTTTTATGTTTCGAGGCTCAGAAAATTAGCATAGGCTATGGATTGGGCCCAATTAAAAATTTTCTTCTCGGCCATACCTTTCCAATGAGCAGTCATACACCCTAAACATATATCATATGCAAAAGTTACTCCTTCGAGAAGTTGATGTATCAACTATGCCCATAGGGGCCCACAAACCTTTTGTTGTTTCATCTCTCTGGGTTAGGGCTTTGGATGTTAAGGGTTTTATATTTATGTTAAGAAGGCATTTTTAGCCTCATTATAAACATATATTCTTGTGAATGAGAATAAATTTCATATCTCTTCTCAGAGATAAGATGCCACCATTCTAGCGAGTTCATTCACTCTGTATTTTTATAGTCTCTGTACATTTATTTAATTAATAGAAATTGTGTATTAATGTATATCTTTTTTTCTTGAAATATCTCTGTGTATTTTATTATTATATATCCACCTTCATTTCATTCTCAAAATAATCCATATTATTTTTCCTCCCAGCAAATCCTGTAGGGGAACTCACTCTTTGTTTTTTTCTTTTGTGGCCCCCTCTTGAGTGTTTTGGGTGGGTGCAATGACTTTCTGAGTGTTGGAATTTTTCTTCTTATTCATTTTCTTATTTACTACAGGTTTCTAAGGATTATTTAATTGCATGGAATGCATAAAATTCACCTTGGAGGTCTGAGTAGGGACCATGGAAATTGGAGCACTAGAACTAACAACATATGGGTGTGACTAGATAGACATGTGACCCATTTGATCATCTAACTAGTTCACAGAGGAATGGAAAAAAAAAAACCATTCATACCATTGGCATGGGGTCCTCAGTTTGGCATCTTTGGATTTGTCGATGGCCTAGGAGCTTGGGGGATAATCTTGTATAGAGTACCTGATTGAGAGTAAATCAAGTCTAATTGTTGGGCATGCATAATTCATTTCTCCTCAGTAGCCACTCCAACCATAGATACATCCATGGGAATGGGTGGAAGGAGGGATTTGGTGAAACCTCTCCATCAAATATCACACCCCTATTGAATCTAGGATAATAGTAAGAAAACCAATGGCTTAGGGGGGCTTCTGAAAACTAATCCTCCAAGGGGATGAAGTCCCCACAAGATTGGATAGAAAAGGTATGATGAGAATTTACGATGATCTACATGAAACAACCATGAATGGTGCAAGCACCCTTTATTAAGGACGGTACCCTTTGGGGGAACTGAGACTATGAATGAATGTCTACCCTAGGGGTGGATGGAGTCCCCACAAGATTGTCTAGAAAACTAATCCTCTGGGGGGATGCAATCCCCACAAGATTGGCTACCTTTTGAAAACCAATCCTCTAGGGGGATGAAGTCCCCACAATATTGGTTATAAAAGGTATGAGGAGAAGTTACGATGATCGACATGAAAAAACCATGAACGGTGCAAGAACCCTTTATTAAGGCAGGGACCCTACCGAGGAACTGAGACCATGCCTGAATGTCTTCCCTAGAAGTATGCCCCACCTATAGTCACCTATGTTTGATACCTAGGAAATGTCATTAAGTCTACCACCTTAAAATCAATGATCAGATGAACGGTCAAAGGTCTGACTACATGTAAAGGAAGGGTAACTAATCCCGAAGCTTTGAATTTGTTACCTCACATAGAGGCATGGCACCAATGAAACCCTTGTATACATAGAAATTAAAGCGATATCACAAACACCAAAAAAAGAAAAGAGGGGTAATCTCCCTACTTTCCCCAATGTGACCTCGTGATTAACTAATTTGTTAAAGGAGGATCCCAACACACTTGTTTCAATAATGGATTTATCACTCTTTAATGAATCCTAAGTTTTATTTTCATGGCCTTGGAGAGTTTACTCTCCAATCCTATTCCAAGGCCCTAAGAATATCTAATGTTGGTTCACTAAAAAAGAAAAATTTCCAATTGATTTTATATTACAAGATTTATTTTTATGGTTGTTATTTACATCAGTGGGAGATGAATGAAACTTTTGTGATGTTTGACTCTTGACCCAATCAAGCAATGCAAAGATTCCAATGCAATTCTTTCAATTCAATGAATTCTAGATATTGGAGGGAGAATATTCTTTCAATTCAATGAATTCTAGATATGGGAGGGAGAATATAACTTTTTCCTTGTAAATATGAAAATGAAACCTCACACACCAAGAAACCAAACAAACAGTTCAGATCCAAAATTAATTTAAGGAATTTAAGCCAACCAATCTAGCAAGACAAACTCTTTTTCTAATGCTTCAAAATCTCACAAGCATGCAATTTTCTTTTCGTTGTTTGAACTTTTCCAAGTGTAATGCAAAAATATTCCTGATCTATGCAAGAACACAAAATGCAAGTGGAAATCTATAAAAATAAAAAAGAAGAGGGTAGTGTGATATTGGTAGTGATTCCCCTTGGCACACTCCAATGTCTACACAAATATCTCACTAGAAACTCACCTAAAAGGATAGATCTAGCAATTGATAATAATAATGAAAGGGAAATTCGAATGAAATCAAATCAGACACCACCAGATCTATCCAGATTTATTAATTTCCCTACCCAATGTAACATGATCACCAGAAACAAACATGCCTATCCAAGAAATCCCAAAACACACCACACAATAACGCTCCAAGTAACAACTGAAGGAAAATTATGTGACAATAACACTCAAATAGAAACAAGATATTTTCAAAACAAATCAACAAGAGGCTTCTAGGATCAGACCAAGTAGATCCAATCTCCAGAGATTGGTAAATTTGTACTTTTCTCAAATTTATAGGGATCATCGCAGGACACATTCTAGTTGACCAATGATGTTCACCGCGTGTCCCTTATATTGCAACATGTGATGAATGCGGAAAAATTTATTTTTTGAAAATCTGTATCTTCTTCAAATCTATCTCATATCTATTATATCTATGAGATCTAACCTATGGAAAAGTATAGGGAAGACTAATTAAATCACAAATAGAAAAAATAGGGAAATTTGGTAGCAGATTCTTCCCTAGTGGAGTCACTAGTTTTGTTATTGGAGAAATCTCACGAGTATGGTAATAAGTATATCTCTTTAGGATATACTTATTGATCCTAGATAGACAATGGGGCTAGACTTCTATAATTTCCCTAGATGCAAGAAAATTCTTTTCCTTTTAACCAAGAAGGGGATTCATCATACCTTTAGACTGGCGGTTGTCCTCACATGTCCTGGTTTTTGTAGCTCCAAATCCTACAATATTCTTTCTACAAAAAAGGATACAAACAACCACGTCCTATCCACTATCCTTCTAGTGTTAGGAAAATCAAATTCACTAGATCTATCTTGATCTATTGCTCATAATTAAGATCCAAACATTTATGAATTAAACAAAAACAATTTTGGGGGGAAAATGATCTATTTTTTAAAACATAGAGAATACTTCAAGTTCATACCTTGGATGTTGATGCAATTCCCCTTTGTCTCCTTTCTCCTTTATTCTCCCCAACGTCTTGATCAGACTAGGAAATACGATTTTTAGCTGCTCTGAATAGGAAAATCACCTGTGCAATTGGACAACATAACTCTGCAAATGATTCTTCGTCCTCTTACTCAATATTTTCATTTTTTATATAGATCCTTGGAAGAGGATTGGGAGAGATTCTAGATCTTCTAGAACCCAGTAGAAAGTTGAATGATGTGAGTTCCTAGGCTCATTCCCCAAAGATAAACCTCACATATCACTTAACTCTTTGTAACTCGTCGAATATATAAGGTTAAATAGATCATCGATTATTTCACTATAGATGAAATGCAATGATGATCGTGTGTTGTCTCCTATGAGTCCCATGATGACCCTAAAAAAGGTCCCAAATATCAAGAAAGACATGTGCTTTGGCTTTCATCCTATGTTGGATTCCCTTCTAGCTTGTAGGGTATAAATTAAGGCTATAACAATATATGTGCATCGATATAGGATTTATCAAGTCCAACAATAGCATGGTATCACTATTGGCTTAAAAATCCCATTTCTTGGATTGACCCAGGTTCAGATCTCAATAGGTTTCCAAAAAGACCCTCTAAAATGATTGAGCCTCCTGGTAAACCAGAAGGAAATGTTGCGCATAGAGTGCATCGTGCATAATCAACCGAGATAGATTTGTGGGTGATTAATACACCTATGTGTTTGCAGTCTAGGAATGAGTGGGGGATCTAGGAGTGTATTCTATATTTATTTATGCATTAAACTTGTTCTTGATTAAATTATTTCTAAGATTCATTCATCTTTTTCCTTATGCATGCATGCTAATTCATCTAGCGTAATCATTCATTCATAAACCAATCATTGAAAGAAAGTAATCATTCAAGAAACATCACATATAACACAAGTTTTACCGTGGTTCACCCCCTCCTAGCCTACGTCCACAAAGATTTGGCTTCTCTTCTCTTTTATTTAGTTGGCTGCAAAATCTAGCACTGCGCATTACATATTCAATCATACAATAATGATGAGGTTAAGGAACCTATGTGAGGTGGACTATATCACACCAGGCTCCTCACCTTGTGACCTAACCCTCAAAATCTATCTTACTTGACTCTTATACAACCTTATGACAATCATACTAATCATTACAAACTCACCACCAACAACTGAACTTCCACCAACCCCTAACCTAGACCTCTTAGGTTCTTATTTATACTATTTTATAGGCTTATAGTTGTTACAATCCTCATAAAAAAGACTAACCCTATCATGATTAATCTTTTCTGCCTGCATGCCACATTGATTTTCCTCTTGCATGTTGTTTTTCCTTATTTTTTTGCATGCTAGTTTATTTCCATCTATTTCACATGATCCAAATTTAGGTCTTCCTTTCCAAAATTAGGTCTTTCCCAAAATATACCTTTTCTCCAAAAATAGGCATGTGCCTAATATAGCCTTCTTTCTCAAAATAGGCATGTTCCCAATAGGCCCCCAACACTTACATATGGCTCATCCCGAGCCACTTAGGTGGTCCATGCTCCTTGTACCACCCTATCCAAACTATGGAAATTTTCTTCTAGTTCCCTTCCTTTTTCTTTCATCTTCATATCTTTTCATGTTAGTGCCTCCACTGACTACGTTGTTATCTCCTCCTGCATTAATGTTGAACCCTTTGTTTGTGCCTATGCCATATTTTTCTTCTCTTCCTCCAACTGCACAATCATTTGTGTTGCTTGTTCTTGGAGGGGTTCCAATTCATCTTGTCTTTCTTGCTTATTTGTCTATGTTGTTTTCAACTATGTCTGCAAAGTCTTAATTTCTTGAGTGCCCTTCAAGCACTACGTGATACTCATTGTTTTCTTCCATTTCTTTAGCTCCTGTATGGAAACATTGATTCTATCATCTTCTTGGTCCCATTGTTGGACCTTTTCATCTTCTTCTAGGATAGTCCATATCTTCATAGTTCTATTGAACAAATCTTCTACTTCCCTTCCTTCTTTCTCCATCTCAGATATCTGGAGTGCAGATTGTTGCAATCTATGTTCTCAAAACTCAAGAGGAGTCATAGGATTGAGCCTTTCTTTGAGCTCCTCAATTTCCTACTTATATATGTGAATTGTTTGTGATATCATGTTGATATTCTCCTCTTTACTCCTCTTAGGTGCTTGCACGATGTTTGGGATGCTATCATATACCGCTGTTAATCCCTGTTCTAGTTTATTTGCATGTCCTTTCTCCTCCTCTTTATCCAAATTTAGTTGGTCACATGTGATTTGTATCATTTTAGCGACTCCTCTACCCACCTCCAAGTTGGTTGCATCCATGCAGGCCCTTGATTTCACCTCTTGAATTATGCTAGCCTAGAGTCCGTATAATTCTTTGGTGGGCATTTGTGCCATTAAAACTTCAAATTGATCAATGTCCCCCAAGGGTTTCTGCATAGTCTTCTGATCCAATATGATCATTTGGATCGTGACTATAAATGTCTCCCTACCTTGGAATACCAACTACATTTTCTCCTCTCCTTGTTTTTGCACAAGGGGTCTCCATGGCCTTTCCTGTTGTTGCGTTGTGGCCTATGGTTCTTCTTGGGTTTATAGTTGTTGTATATTCTCATGGAATTCTATGATATTGGCCATGATCTCTTATCTTTGTGCCTCTGCAATGCATACCATTTCCTCCCCCCTATATTGGACCTTGTCCGCGACTATATTTGCATCGTCCTTTGTTAGGGTGATGACTGGGTATTTCGTGATGTAATTTATGTTCTTGTGTGCCTCTTTTTCCTGCACTTGCTTATTTATTGTCTATGAGGGTTTTGCCCCACTTTTTGTACCCTGTACCTCCTCTTCCCTAGCCTATGAAGTATCCCCCTTTCCTTTTTGTGGTTGGATTCCTATCCTTGTTGTTTTTTTGTTCTCCTTGGTCATTTCGGTACTGTGCTACTTCTGGTTGGCTGATTCCATGCTGCAGTCGTTTTAGTATTATCGGTCAAGATATTTTTTTCTCTCTAAAGAACCTTCTCCAACCTTCTTATTATGCCTATAGGATTACATCGTGACTGTCCTTGTTGTTGGTTTTGTTACTGGAAGCTTCCACTGTGCAGGCCATTCTTTAACTATCCAGTCCACTTCTTCCTTGGTGACACAATACTACATTTCTAGACATGCCTTCTTTGGATCCCTTATGGCCTAGATCCACATGTGGTTCTTGGATTCCTTAAAATTGGCTATTCCTTATGTCTCCTGGACTAACTCTACAGGTATGTGCCATACATTAGTTGTGCGCTGTTGTATTTCTTCCATCAACATTGCAAAAATAATGTTGTTTTATTGCTGAGTTTTATTATCCTTGGCCTACTCATATATGGTCGCATAACATTTCCCCTTCCTATCCAGGAATGCTGGAAATTTGGGCTCCTTCCATCCTTCCAATTCTATAAGAATGATAATCCAGGAGTAATATAACCTTGTTCCATTATCCTGTGCATCTCGACAGTCTACCAAGAAAAGGCTTAGCAGGTATGGTGCCTAGCTGAACATTACTCCTTTTGTGCACTGCGCGACGAATGCAATAACTCCTATTGACACTTCTTCTTTCCAGAATTTCCTTAGTATCTTTCAAGCCATAAAATTTTTAGCAAACCTTGTCGCATTGTCTTTGATATCCTTTACCACAATTCCCTTATTACCCTGACTAGTGCTAAGCTATGCTTTAACCAACTCTGCAATTTTTTTTTCATGCACCTTATTATCCAAGTATTCCTCTGGTTGTGTGACGAATGTAGGTAGTGTTGTGATCTTGGAAATTAGTTTTGAATCTATCTATACTGACCTTTCTATTCATAGGATGCCTTTGTGTACATGGGTGACTAGTTGTTAAACATTTTTTACCGCACCAGCAATGCGGTATATCCAACAAGTTCATGATGCCAAAGTGGTACAACACTGTTATCCAGTGCGCGGGTTCCATTATGGGTTTACCCAGGGGTCCAATTTCCCCTGTGTTTGATAAATATGACTCTTCGACCAAATCTGGGAATTTGGTCATGTTGTGCACATCGTGGTTGGAGTATCTGAGTTTCGGTACCTTTCCTAGCATATCATCCATAGTGATCACTGAGTCTGGGAGATATGAGAGTGTAATATCCATGGTATCCCGTTCCTTTCTTTTCTATCCCACAATATATGGGCCTACCTCTACTGTGTATTCATCCTCTTCCTCCCTTTTATACTCCATTCGGTCAGTGATATCCTCAAACAAAACTTTTTCACCTTTGTGGGTATGTCGCGGTCCTATTGTTTCATCCGACTTCGTAGGAGTTTCAGGGTTAGGATTAAAAATACCATTCCAGGCCCTAGAGCTCTTCCCTATTTCCCCTTGTTGTGATGTTGATGTTTCCTCTTCAATCTGTGTCAGGTTGATTGATTATATGTCTGAGGTGGTGAAATTTTCCAACTCGACCACATTCTCAGGCTGTGTCAATCTTTCCTTACACCTTTGGCCCTATCGAGTAACCCAAACGTACTGGCTCTGCACACTGAACTTTGGTGGGGTCATATTCTCTCGAATTCACACACTTTCTTGCTTCTTCATAAAATTCTAGCTAGGGCATGCATTTCGTTTCTCTCTCTATGCTAAAAAATCATGAAGTGTTGAATAAATGCATGATTTTCTCCTTTTATAGACCTAGTCGTATATGTTTTTCACTTATTTCGTGCATTTGTGCCGAGTAAAATTTTTCCTACACGTTGTCTTCTGATGTTTATCGCAGTAATTACTGTGCATGAATTTTTTCACACTTTCTTACGGTTTAGTCAAATTCTGCATCTTTTTGTGTTTTTCTTCCTTTTTCTATTTTTCCATTTCTTTTTTCTTCTTTTTCTCCTTTTTATTTCTTTTTATAATTTTTCTTCCCTAATCTATGTTATAGTACACTATATACATGCCTTTATCACTGCACTATAATGTTTAAGGGTTAGTAGTTCGACTGCCCCTGTACAGTTTCAGTCGACTATCGTTGATCATTCCTTTGAGTTATTTTTCTCCCAATTCCTTTAGTTGTACAGATCCACCGTCCGTGACAATATTTACTTCATATGGCTTTATCCAATGCATTGTAAACTTACTAAGGTGTTGGAAATATTTTCTATCATGGAGAAGAACTAGGTCGCCCTCCTTAAAAATATTCTTTTTAATGTGTCTGTCATGCTAGGATTTGTCTCTTGCTTTCTTTACTTCTTGGTGAAATCCTTCCAGAATCCTGTCTTCTTCCATTTCCATTAGTTGACTTAACCTTTCCTGTACTGCACCTCTTTCTGTCATGTTGTTAATTGCTTCCATGCATAGACTGGGTACCATAAATTCTAATGGTACTACTTCTTCCCTCCAATATACCAATATGAATGGTGTCTATCCTGTCAAATTATTACACGTGGTCCTATATGCCCATAGTAATGCTAGTATCTTCAAGTCCTAATCATCCCTGTTGACATTGCATATTTTAGTCATAGCATTTTCCAAAATCTTATTGAAAGCTTCTAATTTTCCATTTTCCTGAGGACGATATAGTGTACTCTTCTGGTGATAGACTTCAAACTCCTCAGTCATATCCTTGATGGTACTATTGATAAAATGAGTGTCTTGATCACTCATCAGAATCCTAGGAAATCCAAATTTGGTGATCACTTGTTCAAATAAGAAGTGTGTTGATGTCTCTGTGCTACATTCTTTTACTAGTGCTTCTTCTTCCCATCTTGTTAAGTATTCAGTCATAGTAATGATATATCTAGTTATTGACATTTTTGTTGGTGGATTAATATGTTCCACAAAGTATATTTCCCATTTTTCAAATACCTGTAGGGTTACTTGTGGTGTTAGAGGCATCTCATCCCTTCAGTTGGGTTTTCCAACCCTCCAACATACATCACATTTATTAAAATATTCCTAGGCATCTTTATGGATTGTTGGCCACCATAATCCTACGCGTAATACCTTCTATGTGGAAGCTTTACCTGCATAGTGTCCTCTAGCTATACCTTCATAAGTTTCTGCCAAAATTCTGGGCCTTTCATGTTCTAATACACACCTTCTCAAAATTCTATCTGTGCCCATATTTTATAAATTTCCTACAATAAGTTGATTGTCTGTAGCTCAGACTACCATTTTTTCTTCTGCGTAGTGCTAAAATCCCGTGGTGCAATCCATGTACTTAAGTATTCAACAATATCAATGAAGTATTCATTAGCTACCTGTACTAAAAATATCTTCACAGGAGGGAAGTTGTCTTCCAAGTTAGTAGGTTCTTATCCATTAGTTACCCTTGATAAGTGATCAAGTCCTGCATTCAACTTCCCTGGTTTGACTATCACCTCAAAATCAAATTCTTGGAACAATAATAACCATCTTCAGATCCTTACCTAGTAAATAGTGGTTGAACTTATGAAGTGCCAATACCATGGATAGGCCTTCTCTTTTTATGGTGTTTCAATTCTTCTTTGATTCTAACAACTTTCTTCTTACAAAGGCTATAGGATGGTCTAAGTCCCCTGCTCCTGGCTGCATCAGAATTGCTCCAAGTGCTATGGTTGATGCATCTACATGCACATGAAAAGTCTTTTCCCAATCCGAGAATACTAGGATAGGTTTTGTGGCCATATTTTATTTTAAGGTGTTCAATCCTTGTTGACAATCCTCATTCCACTAAAATCTGGTGTCCTCTTTAACGGTTTTTCCATTGGTCCAGTAATATGCGCATAGAACTTTATAAATTTCCTTTAATAGCCTATATGTCCCAGTGTTTCTCTTAACTGGTGCACTGACTTTGGTGGTGGTAAATTTACAATGATTTCAATCTTAGCTAGATCCACTAGTAAAACTTTTTTACAGACTATATGTCCCAACAATATTCCAAAAGTTGTCCCAAAAATGCATTTATTGATGTTCAATGATATTTGACATTACCTACATCTTTCCAACATGAGTCTTAACACTTCTACATGATCTTTTAATAGACTATATGCAATCCAATCATCCAGACATACTTCTAGAAACTGATGTATGAATTCCTTAAAAGTAGTTATGACTACTCTTGAAAATATGGTTGGTGCATTCTTCATCCCAATTGGTAGGATTGTATATTGGTAGGATCCCCATTCTATAGAAAAAGTAGTCTTATACCTATCCAATGGAGCTATTTTGATCCGATGGTAACCTGAGAATCCATCTATAAATGAATATTCTTCCTGGCCTCCCACATTCTATAACACCTCATTTGTAAAAGGGGTAGGGAAAGGGTCATGTAAGAAAGTATCATTAAGTTTCCTCATATCTACACAAATCCTTACCCCCCCTTGTTTATTTTATTGGAGTACCATAGGACTTATCCATTCAGATTCCTCTACTATTTCTATGATATCAACTTCCAACTGTTGGATCATGTTGTCATTGATGTCAATGGTTTGATTGATTGATGTCAAGTGATTGATTGATGTCAAAGGATTGATTGATTGATGATTTATGTAATATAATATGTATTTTCCTAAATGATAATGCATAGATGAAGATGGCTCAATGAGTTGTCATTGATACATGATGAAGATGGATCGATGTGTTTCCATTGGTATATGATGCATTCTTGGAAAAATGTATAGATGACTCATTATTTTCTTATCATGATTGATAAGGTGCACAAATGGATGAACTCCAAAGTGGTCCTCTTATGGTGAAAGCCCTCACGNACGGGAAGACGCTTTGCGGATTGAGTTATCCTAGAAGAATGGTTGGAGTACCCATGATCTCATTATTGTCTTATCATGATTGATAAGGTGTACAAATGGATGAACTCCAAAGTGGTCCCCTTATGGTGAAATCCCTCACGGGAAGACACCTAACGGATTGAGTTATCCTAGAAGAATGGTTGGAGGACCCATGCTTGTATGAGGAATAACGAGATGATGATCAAGGAAATCGTTGTTGAAACTATCCTAGATGGATAGTGCTTGTCATGCCATTTCTGGTGGTATGTGGAATGTCACATAACTCCTCCTGGTTTGGGAGTTATGGCCTTATGAATATGAAGGACCCTCACATGAAGGCTTGAAGCCCCCAAAGTCAAAGAAGTCAAAGTGACCTAAAAGAAGAAATGATAAAATAAGGTGACAAA
>SNQJ01S0026969.1:20704-42128 GCA_010110895.2 Picea sitchensis
CCCCACACTCATTCACCCCCCCCTCTAAGTTTGGTAGGTGTGTCCAACACCAACATTCTGTCAATTTCTGCTTTCACTTTTTGCTTATACACTGGATTAAATTTGTAAGGTACTTTCTTGATAGGTCTTGCCTCATGTTTGAGAGGTATTCTCACTTCTCCTAGCTCCCCTGCTATGCCTTTCATATCTGTAAAGTTCATTTGGAACATGTGACTGTATTCACGTAGTAACTCTGTTATTCTTTCTACTATTTGTTCATCCCAATAATCTCCAATACTTGCCATTTTAGGATTGTCATTTGTCCCAATTTTGACTTTCTTAACTTTAATTGGTGTAGAAAATACTTTTGAATCTAGATATGGACCTTCCACCTCTCTTTCTCCCTCAAAATATGTAATATGAATGTTGTGTGGATCATCTTCACCTGGTGCTTCCTCTTCAACATGATAAGATGAGAGTAACTCTTTGACTGTCTATCTATTCTGTTGTTGATATTCTATCAGGATTTCAACATCTAGTGAATTAATAAATATCATTCCTCATATTTGCTTCAACATTGAAACAATGTTGGGGTTCTCATGTTCAAATGAGAAAGTTACTAAAAAGTTTTTTTGTAATGTTTTCCATTTTGTAGTTCCTCTGCGCATCTCCTGGTCTATATACTAGTTCCCTGGGATTTGTTCCAATGTATGGATAAAGTGATGAGGCCATTCCTATGGTGGTATAATTATCCACTATGTTCTGCACTTCTCTAAGTGTTCAACTAGTGTTCCCTATCCATCATTCATACACATTTTATTTCTCATTTTCTTTGTGCAAAATCTAATGCACAGTAGTCGTTTACATTGATACTAGTCCTGAATTGTTTCTTTGTACACACCCCACCATATTGGAGGTGTTTCCTTGAGTGAAACATCTAAGGCTAAGAGCCATGATTTTCTAACACGTCCTCTTCATATTTTATCAGAAATTCCTCTAATTCATTTAACCCATGAAATCTAAGAGGTTCTCTTATCTCTGTACCAAATCATCTTACTGCACGATTTATTCTTGAACACCTTCTTGTCGAAACTTCATGTAATCATTGTTTCCAATATTCCAAAGATGTATCTGAGTCAGAAGCACATGACGTAATGCTTCTCCAGCTAAGTACCCCATCTTTAGTTGGGTTGACATAATCCTCTTCGTGCACGGTGGTTCTATACAACTGGTCTATTTCTTCCAGATCCAAACAAGTGGGATCTATAAACCTTTCTCCTTCTGAAGAATCCAATGGTGTAATGACTCTATATTCACCTGATTCAAAAGTCATTTTCCTTGTCTTGAGGTTGATTATGGCCTGGTTATCAAATGACCAATACAATCCAAGCAATGTTGGGTAAGGTGTTGTACAATATACTATTTCTATTACTTCAAAATCTTCCATAGTGCACACTCCATCCAAATCTACTGTCACACCTTTTAGCCTTCCAATTGGTAACACTATGTGTTGATTTTCTAATTTCAACTAGACAAGTGAATAGCCTAGTGTGGGTTCTCCCATACACTACCATGTCTTCTTAGGTAAGACATTTACTTCAGAGCCTATGTCCAGTATAATATCACCCATATTGAAATCCCCAATATTAGCATTTAGTCAGAATTACCTGTTTGTCCTTCTTCTTGTATGGAGATGATTGATTGTTTTATGATCTAATTTTCCTTCTACCTCTATGTTACATATTTCTAGCATATTTTGTAATATATTAACAAATGATGGATCCTTCAATAACTTAACACAGGATTGAAAAAAAGTTTTTATGTTACTTAATTTCTCTAAAGGTTGTGCTTTACTGGTATGGTCCATTGAGCAGGGAATTTCCTACATTGGTAAGTTCTGAGTGTGCTACACGGATGATGTAGATGCTACATTTTTCTTGAGAAAATCATGTATGGCCTCCTTGAATGTTTCCTTTTATTTTCGTGCTTCAACTACTTATGTTGCTCAATATTCTTCTTAAACCATTGGTCTTGCAATGTATCTTGTTTTATTGCATTAGTTATTGTCTTGGATCCTCCTCGAGTGACTATATTGATGTTTCTCCCATCATCCCTAGATTGTTTAGAAATCCACTGGACATTCTAGTTTATCTGGTTCCTTTTTTCTTGGATCTTTCCCAAGAGTGTTGAACAATATTCTGTGTCATGGTATGTTGCGCGACAGTACATACATGTCGCTGGTGGAAGTGGATACTCCCTTGTATATTGTCCTGTCTGTTGTTAGTTGTGACACACTACTGGACCTATGCCATGTAATGACACATTACTGGACCTATGCCATGTAATATCCCTAAGGCTGAACCCAATTGCAAATGTAAATAGAAATGTACATAAGCGGGTGAGTTGATTTGATATCATTTTGGTATGCACATTTCATGGCATAGTGTGCACATGTATTGCACAGTAAAATGAGGAAGTGTGCACATTCTGGGATATCACACGCATCATCTTAAGTGCGCATGATGTAGAGTCCAGGGAGCCTTGTGTATCTGATATGTTTTATAGGCTGGTGAGCCAGTATTATAAGCTAGGATTCTTATGTTTTTATTAGGCCGGAGAGCCTATATGTTAAAGTCTAGTGCACCTATTTTTGTACATATCTCATATTTAATATAAAATACATCATTGCATGCACACTGACCACAATAAAAGAGATGGGATACTAAACTCCACTAGTTAGGGAAAGGGAAGGGGATAAGTTAAGGAATATTATATTAATATTTATTAAATCATAAATTATGGATAATTATGTTATCCTAAGTTCTAAGTTGGGGCCAAGTGGACCAAAGTAGATTCCAACATGACAAGTGTCAAGTTGTGGAAATGCATACATATTGTTGGAGTTAGTTCATTTAGGGGTCTCTCCATCATTGGGACCATCATATTTTCCCCTAATTCATCCATCACTGAGATATACAGTTAATCATCTAGGAGGATTGGCAGCCATTGATATATCATTTGTATCTTCATGACTTTACCTGAACTCGTATCCAGAGCCTTATGTTGGCTAACTATTAGCTTGGGAGTGGGATTGAAGAAGTGGGTTATCAGGCCCGTGGGATATTGAAGAGGTGGGTTGTCAGGCCCATAGGATATTGAAGAGGTGGGTTGTCAGGACTGTGAGCAATTCTTTGGGTGGGATAATTTTTGGGAATTGATTTCCTGAAGGTGCTGAACTACAACTGTAGGGCTCTGAGACTTCCTATCCGGCCTATTATTGAAGCCCTGGAAGGGAGGTGGGGTAGCCGAGAGACTGTTGAGTAGCAAAGGGGAACACTTCCTTGGGTGGGACAGACATGTGGGGAATGAGGGACTGTAGGTTATTATTTGAGTGAGCACCTGAGATAGAGTCTTTCCTATTGTTCACGATCCTTTAGCTTGGTTAGGAACCCCTTTACCCAGGTGGATTTTAGTCCCATCTCAGGGGTGACTCACTGTTGAGAGTGATGAATAGTTTGGTATAAGGCTAGGAGGTTTGTGGAAGGTCTGCACGCAGTTGGTGATATTCTCACAAATATAAGTGTCAATTGTGTGATTAATTTACATGTTGCATTGTTATTCACATGTTATTCACATGTTATTTTTATGTGTTTATCCTATGCGTGATTATAATTGTCTGTATGCTTATGGGTATTGCATGTATATGTTTACTTCTTTTTCAGTGTGAATCCATGCATTTACATAGTGTATTTGTCTATTCACGTTTTATATATATTAAGCTTCTGCAAGATTTTTGTGTGTGCATATGTTTTAATTGGATGCAGTTAGAAAATTATATGTGACATAACTTAGTTAGGATGCTAAGTATGTTACGCTACATTCCGCATAGAGAACGAATGTGTTCTCTGGTGTAGCATGGCCTGGCATGAATGGTCAGGGATGTTACAAATTGGTATCTGAGCATGAAAGAGTGTTCAGGAGAAGCATGGCCTGGCCTGTTTGAAGGCTAGAATTGTTACAAAGACAGTTTCAGAGCTAAGTAAAGCGTCTGAGGAGTGGCATGTCCTGACCGGTGTGAGGCCCAGGATGTTACAAATTGGTATCAGAGATTCAGTTTTCAACACTGAGCTTGAATGGGCCAATAAATTTGAGTTGAATAAAAATGTCACAGAGGATTTAATTCGAAGTGGCCAAATTTCAGTTGTAGAGCATCCATGGCAAAAAGTAACAACAACTGGGCGAAAATGGGGAAAATCCCCAATTTCTGTGGGTGGATTCATGAGAAAATGGAGAAATTCATCCAAGTGATGAGATATTATTGATTTAATATGTATCCTAGCAAATTTGAACCTAGAATTGGTCGAATTTGAAGTTACAGTGAAGCCATGACAGATGGAGTGAAAAATGTTAGCATGCAGGTATGCACGGTAAATTGTGGCGTCGCATGGAAGAATATGGTGTGTGGGTGTGCACACTAAATTTGGAATTACGGAGAGTGCACACTCATAATAAGGTGTTTGTAGTGTACACATACACACAATAAGGGCGTGCAGGGTGTATGCAGTATTGGTAGAGCGCAGAGGAGTTTGGTTGGCGCACGCGTAATATGGGTATATGTTGTCACACGATAGTTTAGTATGGTGTGCATAGAGTATTGATGCGCGGTGAGGGCATATTGAACTTTAGCATGGTACAATGCATAAAGAAAAATGCATGTGGAATATCAGTGCATGATACAAAAACTATGCACAACGGGTAATAGTGCAAGAACCAAAACTGTGCACGGTAGTTATTGGCACGCGACACAAAAGTGCACACATGTTATTGGCGCGACAAAGAAGTGATACACAGTGGTTTAAAAGTGAACGAAGAAATATTTAACTATGATTTTTCAGCACATGGAAAATACGGGAGCACAAATTGAAACTTGTGCGCATGAAGTTGTTTGAAAGGGGAAGAACAACATAAACAATGAAGGATAAATTATAAGACCCCAACTAGCTCCATGAAGCCATAACTTTCTACTCAAGACTCAGAATTGAGCACGTGGGCTGCCGTTGGAAAGGTCTTGGATAGTGGAATATAATTATCTACCCATAAAATTGATTGGGAATTCAATGTTTCAGGAAATCGGAAGAAAGGCTTCTGATAAATTATTGAACCAAAATGGTTCATATTTTTCATAAAATTGTTGAAACAGTCTGTCTGACAAGTTTTGTTGGCTGCACATTTTGTAGAGCTAACAACAACTAGGTCAGATCAAGATCAGTTTATAGTCCAGAGTAATGGAAGAGGCACTAGAAAATTACATCCAGGAAGATGAAATCAGAGGGATGAATGCCCATTTGAGCATGGAAGGAACAAAATCCAATGGACACAGTGAAGAAAGGGATGAAAACATAAATATGACAAAGACCATTAAAAATTTATATAAGGATGTTCAAATCCATAAAGATGATAATGAAAGGCTTATGAGAGAAAAGGAAAAACAAGATGACTTCAACATGAAGTTATTGGAGAACTTGAACAAAATAGAAAAGAAATTGAATAAGGAGAGTGGCTCAAGAAAATCAAGAAGTCACAAGTCTCATGATGAGAAAATAAAAACAAGAAGTTTTAGCAAGCATCACCACCACTCCCCAAGTAATTCCAATAAGAGATCACACAATAGCTCAAGTCCATCCCCTGTCAGAAAGTATGAGAGGTCTGGGGTGGTTGAACTGTGAGGAGAAATGAACAAAATCAAACCTCCTACATTTGATGATGAGCAAAAGAAGGATGAAGACGCAGAGACATGACTATTGGGAATGTGAAAGTATTTTCAATTTCATAATTATTCCTCTCATGCAAAGAGTAAAATTGTCATCTATCAACTCAAAGGAAAAGCATCCATGTGGTGGGATTAGCTTGTGCAGGTACAACACATCAAAGAGAAAAGTGTTACTTGGAAAAGATTCAAGAAGTATTTTGAGAAGAAATACTTGACTCAGAGATACTATGACAATAAAATGAAAGAGTTATTTGAACTCAAGCTTGGGAGTATGAAAATTGAGGAATACGAGAGAAGGTTTCTAGAACTGTTGAAGTATGTCTCTTTCATCAAGGATGAGACAGTCAAAATTCAAAGGTATTTGAGTGGATTTCCATCATTCATATACAATATGATGATCCCAAGACATTGGAGGAGACCATAAGGCGAGATAAATGCCTATATGATCAACAAAAATCAAGGCCAAAATTCCAAAAATCTTGGGAAGACAGAAAGAAATTCAAGATGGATCAAAGGAAGAAGGGGTTTAAGCCACCATTATTCAGAAATAGTCCACAGGGACAAAAATCTCTTAAGGAACCCGTTAGTGCCAATTCTTGCAAGGGGGGTGTTTCTCTCTAATTTATGGCCCTTGGTGTAAAATGCGTAGAAATGGGGTTTAATAACCCATAAAATGCATTTTATTCAAAGGCCGCAGTCATAAGCGCCCAACGCAACACACATAAGAAGTCCATTTGGGCTTAAATTCAAGCAAGCGGGCATTTTTTTTTCAACGACGAGGATCCATAGATGGAGCAGATCAACAATCAACAGGTAAGATTGAGTCACGGAGTTGCACGAGGTTTAGCACATGGGCTCATATCTTATGGCCAAATTCATGAAATGATCGTGGTCGTCCGATCCAGTCGGGACACGTGGCACCTGATTATGTCTGGTCACCATCTTGGCTATCGTGACTTTCAAATACAAGGGTCGACTCCCTTCAATCCATGATACGTGAGATGCGAAGGTGCCTTTGGGTGTGGGCCCATGGTCATATAACAGGGTCATATGGAAAGGTGGTTGGAGGAAGAGGAGTGAGAACTCCTGGTAGGAGAATCCCCAAAAGGTTCGAGACCATTAGTATTGGAGGACAAGTGGCACCTGATTAAGTCTGGTCTCCATCTCAGTTATCATGACTTTGAAATACAAGGGTCGACTCCCTTCAATCCATGATACATGAGATGCAAAGGCGCCTTTGGGTACGGGCCCATGGTCATAGAATAGAGTCGTATGGAAAGGCGGTTGGAGGAATAGGAGTGAGAACTACTGGTAGGAGAATCCCTGAAAGGATTGAGACCGTTAGTATTGGAGGACACATGGCGCCTAATTAAGTCTAGTCGCCATCTTGGCTATCACGATTTTGAAATACAAGGTTCGACTCCCTTCCATCCACGATACACGAGATGTGAAGGCGCCTTTGGGTATGGGCCCACGGTCATAGCATAGGGTCATATGGAAAGGGGACAAAGCAGATGAGGGGTGCAGAGCCAATGTGTTCAAGGGAAAATGGATCATGTCCATTGATTTTGAATCTAGATCCAACCACTGATATGGAGGGTCATTTCACAATTTTAGTCACCTAGGATCCTAGATGCTAGAATGCTGGAATCTCCTGAAAGGAGAAGTGTCGAAGTGCCTCTGGAGTGAGGCACTAGGTCATGGGCATGGGTTACATTGAGGGAAGAACCAAAATAAAAAGGAGGCTAGCCTTTGAGCCCTAGGAAGTAAGTGCATGGTCGTTACTTATGCTTGAAGTCTCGACTACCCGCCATGGAGGAAGGAAATTAATGAAAATTGAGCAGGTAGCTGAAACCTCAGCTCAAGCCATGAATGTAAGGCATGGAGGTTCTGGCAGGCAGTCTGCCCAAGATCATCCTATGTGTGTGTTTTTCTAAAAGAATCCATGCTGATTTGATGTCCTCGTCTGACCAGAGGATCCTGCACATGCTAATTTGGAATTTAATGTCTCATCTACCCTCCTACTGCCAAGGTGGTGAATTGTTCTAAGTATATATACTCAGTTTTTGTATTTTTGTAGGGATCAATGGTAGAGAAAAGCTCCCAATTGCAAAACTTTAACAAAGCCTCTAGTTCTCTGGTTATAGACTGACATTTTGAGACTTCATGTTTAGTGACAACCAGCCTCCTCCTTTCCTTTTTCCTCTGAATCTTAAATCCCGGGCATAGATGATCCAGTCGGGTGTTCTAATAACTATATGATGCATGTTTGATTATATTAGTTCTGCAACGTTTTAAGTTTACTTTGAAGCTTATCGAGTCTGAGAGGATCTCATATCTGATACTTTTCCCCCTTTAAGGCCTGCTGGAATACCGAATGTCCAGAGCAGAATCTATTTCCCTTTTCTTTCCCTCCACTTACTCAACACTATGCAAAAATTACTGGCTTAAGTTAGATCAAGACCTCACATGTCTTTGTTGTTCCCAACCAGTTCTGAGTTAAATAATATTGTTCTAAGTTTACCTCCATTTGATTGCCTTTTATAAACAAATAGTGACATAAATTGATGGGCATCAAACTTACTCCTGCTGCGATCTAGGAGTGACTTCTGATGCCAAAATTTCTGGCGTCGTTGTCGGGGACGAAGTTGAATATATTCCCTAGGATTGAATGACATTGAGTCTCTGATTCTGAAGGTGCATTAAGCATCAGAGCCCTTGAAGATTGCTACTATGCACCTGGAGAATCCACTGTGGTGACTCCACTGTTTCAATTGTGGCTACTTTTAGCACACCTGAAAGCTGACCCAAAGGAGATTTTTCGAGAAGGTTTCAGTAGCTTCTTTCTCATCTTAAGAAGTTTCTTGGGAGGACACAATGTTAGGATCTAGCCTTTGATTTTGAGAAAAGACTAGACACATTCAAAGCTGCACATATTTCACCTGGCGACTCCATGATTCAAGGCTCAGTCGACGATTCCACTGATTCGATATGGAAAATATCTTAGCTCAAAGGTTGGATTTCTGTGACTTTTCCCAAATAGTTGGTTTTCCTAATCCACTACCTGATAGAGATGAATGGGAAGATATCCTCCCTGAATTTCAAGAAAAAAGTTTGGAGGTACCAGCTGAGCATTTACTGGAATTTCATGAGGTTATTCATTGACTTAATATCATGCATGAAGATGTCCAGATTAAGAGTTTTAGGTATTCATTAAAGGGAGCTGCTCTTGATTGGTGTCGATCTCTTCCCATTGCAAGCATACATTCTTTGACAAGTTTTCATACAAATTTCAATTCATCCTGTAAAGATTACTTCCCAGCTGAGTGTTTGTATGAAAAATTCTTTGATGAGTTTTATTTGCTTCATGAAGCCTCTACCGGCCCTGAAGACCATGTTTGTGATGAAGATTTTACTATGGAGGAAATATTTTTCTATGAAAATCTAGAGGTGTTGGATGATATTAATTATGTTAGCCCTAGCACGGAAGCATCTGACATCATTTCAAATACATATGTTCTTTTAGATGTTCATAAAGATCAAAATGCCTCTTGTGAAAATTTTGAGTTTATAGAGCAGATGTTGTCTATAGTAGATGGCTCTCTTGGATATAGGGTTGAAGCAGATGTTCCTAGCATCCCTTCTTATGATGACGAAGACCTTCCAGTTTTTAAATAAGAGATGGTTGTGAAAGAGGATTCTTCTCTTTTCCTTCAAGAGGTTTCCCATGATATATTTTTACCTAGGATTAAAGAGAAAAATCTTATGTATGAACAACTAGAAGCAGCAGTTACTGCTGTCCCTGAAATGGATATTTTTGATAGTTATATTCTTGATGGGATCACTATTCTGGAGGTTGATCATAGAAATGAAGGGAAACCCTTTTTTGATGAGTATTCTAGTGATGATGAGTAGCAAGCTTATTCTACATTTGATCACTATGAAGACATTGATCGACATTACAACAAGCAGAGCTTTCCCATTGTCCCTATGTATGATGATTATGAATATGATCCTTGGGAGAGCCATGGAGAAGAGGAGGAGGATCCAAAGATGTAGTGTATAGAATGCGCAGAGTCAGTCAGCGAGCAACCACCACCTGAGATCAGTCAGCCTACGTCAACTATCCACCCACCTGTGCTTACTAGAGATATTCAGCCACACGTGAACAACTGTGTAGCAAAGGAGGCTGTCTGCTGCCCATTTTCTGGAGTTTGTCACTGGTCCTATGAGCCTGTGAAGGAATACATGGAGTTGTATTTCCTTCATAATTTGGAGCTTCCCTATTTCATCTAAACTTCAGCCTGTAAGGAGGACTTGAAGAGCGTAACCATTCTGCTATCATGGTTACACCATCTGTTTGTGATCATAGATAGAAGGAAGGAGATTATATTCAGGAAGTTCCTTGATTTTCTATGGTGGAAGTTTTCTTTCACCTAGCCACATGTAAAGGAATTTATTAGTTTAGGGTCGTACATAAATAAGATCCTTGGAGAATGTGTGTTTATCTTTTATTTTCACTTATCCACATGTATTTTTTAAGCAAGTTGTTTTGAGATTGAATCCATATCCCAATAGAAGGAAACTGGAACTGCAAAAGGAGTTCTTAGAGCATCGTATGGATGACTCTATCCCCCATGGAGCCTAATGTTAGTGCCAATTCTTGTAAGGGGGGTGTTTCTCTCTGATTTTTAGCCCTTGGTGTAAAATGCATAGAAATGGGGTTTAAAAACCCATCAAATGCATTTTATTCAAAGGCCGCAGTCATAAGCGCCCAGTGCAACACACAAAATAAGTCCATTTCGGGCTTAAATTCAAGCGATTGGGCATTTTGTTTTCAACGGTGAGGATCCATAGATGGAGTAGATCGACGATCATCGGGTAAGCTTGAGTCATGGAGTTGCATGAGGTTTAGCGCATGGGCTCATCTCTTATGGCCAAAGTCACGTAATGATCGTGGTCGTTCGATCTAGTCGGGACATGTGGCACATGATTAAGTCCGGTCTCCATCTCGGCTATCGCAACTTTGAAATACAAGGTTCGACTCCCTTCAATCCATGATACGTGAGATGCGAAGGCGCCTTTGGGTGCAGGACCACAGTCATAGCACAGGTTCATATGGAAAGGAGGTTGGAGGAAGAGGAGAGATAACTCCTGGTCAGAGAATCCCCGAAAGAATCGGGATCGTTAGTCTTGGAGGACACGTGGCACCTGATTAAGTCTGGTCGCCATCTCGGCTATCGTGACATTGAAATACAAGGGTCGACTCTCCAATCCATGATATGCGAGATGTGAAGGTGCCTTTGGTTGTGGGCCCACGATCATAGCACAAGGTTGTATGGAAAGGTGGTTGGAGGAAGAGGAGCGAGAACTCCCGGTAGGAGAATCCTCGAAAGGATCGGGACCGTTAGTCTTGGAGGACATGTGGCGCCTGATTAAGTCCAGTTGCCATCTCGGCTATCGTGACTTTGAAATACAAGGGTCGAATCCCTTCAATCCATGATACATGAGATGCAAAGGCTCCTTTGGGTGTGGGCCCATGGTCATAGCACAAGGTCGTATGGAAAGGAAGTTGGAGGAAGAGGAGCGAGAACTCCTGGTAGGAGAATCCTCGAGAGGATTGGGACCATTAGTCTTGGAGGACATGTGGCGCCTGATTAAGTCCGGTCGCCATCTTGGCTATCGTGACTTTGAAATACAAGGGTCGAATCCCTTCAATCCACAATATGTGAGATGTGAAGGTGCCTTTGGGTGTGGGCCCACGGTCATGGCCATGGGTTACATTGAGGGCAGAGCCAAAATAAAAAGGAGGCTAGCCTTTGAGCCCTGGGAAGCAAGCGCATGGTCGTTCCTTGTGCTCTAAGTCTCGGCAACCCACTATGGAGGAAGGAAATTAATGAAAATTGAGCAGGTAGCTAAAACCTCAGCTCACGCCATGAATGTAAGGCATGGAGGTTCGGGGAGGCAGCCTGCCCAAGATCGTCCTGTGTGCGGGTTTTCCTAAAAGAAGCCATGTCGATCTGATGTCCTCGTCTGACTAGAGGATCTTGCACATGCTAATTTTGAATTTAATGTCTCAGCTACCCTCCTACTACAAAGGTGGTGAATTTCTCTGAGTATATATACTCAGTTTTTGTATTTTTGTAGGGATCGATGGTAGAGAAAAGCTCCCAATTGTAAAAATTTAACAAAGCCTTTGGTTCTCTGGTTATAGACTGAAATTTTGAGACTTCTTGTTTAATGACAGCCAACCTCCTCCTTTCCTTTTTCCTCTAAATCTTAAAGCCCAGACACGGATGATCCAGTCGGGTGTTGTAATAACTATATGATGCATGTTTGATTATATTAGGTCTGCAACATTTTAAGTTTACTTTGAATTTTCTTGGGTCTAAGAGGATCTCATATCTGATAATTTTCCCCCTTTAAGGCCTACTAGAAGATCGGATGTCTAGAGCAGACTCTATTTCCCTTTTCTTTCCCTCCACTTACTCACCACTATGAAAAAATTATTGGCTTAAGTTAGATCAAGACCTCGCATGTCTTTGTTGTTCCCAACTAGTTTTCTGAGTTAAACGATATTGTTTTGAGTTTACCTCCATTCGATCGCCTTTTATAAACAAATAGTGACATAAAATGATGGGCATTAAGCTTACTCCTGCTGCAATCCAGGAGTGACTTCTAATGCCAACAGAACCCAGAACGATGGACATAGGAAGAGAAAGGCCAAGGCAACAACCTATTCAATGTTGGGGTTGTAAAGGGGATCACATGTTCAGAGATTGTCCTCACATAGGTGAAAAAGGGAGGTTTGTTCATAATGTATTGCAAGCTGAAATAGTGGAGGACATGGGCAGAAAGATACCCAGGATCTATGTAGCCCTGGACAACAAGCAAGAAAAATACCAGTCACATATGATTGAAGTGGAAGGTATGATCAACAACCAAACCATTGCTATTTTAATTGATTCAGGAGCTAGTCATAGTTATATAGATCCTAAGGTGGTGGAAATTTTTCATTTTCCAAGAAGAAAGCATGGGAAATCTTGGTTGGTGTTGCTGGCTATAGGGGCCAAAAGAAAATTTAATGAGATGGTTAAGTCATGTCTTATTGACATGAATGGACTGAACACCCATGCAGATTTGAACATCTTGCCTTTAGGTTCCTATGACTGTCTAATTGGGATGGATTGGTTGGACCAACAACATGCCATCCTAGACTACCATAACAAATCATTTATTTTCTTGGATGAGGAAGGGAAACTAAGGAAAGTGCAAGGAATTCCCAGGGTTGTAGCCATCAGAGATATTTCAGCATTGTAGCTGAAGAAATGTTACAGAATAGGGTGTCAAATAATTGCAACTTATTTGGCGGAGACACCTAGAGATAAGGTGCCAAATTTGGAATATTATGAATTCCTAGAAGATTTTGAAGATGTGTTCAAGGACGTACCATGACTACCCCCAAGGAGGGACATTGATTTCTCTATAAATCTAATGCCTGGAGAAGCTCCAGTGTCAAAGACTCCTTACAGAATGAGTACACCAGAGTTGAAGGAGTTGCAAATGCAACTTGAGGAGATTCTGAATAAGGGGTATATACGCCCAAGTGTGTCACCTTGGGGTTCCCTAGTCTTGTTTGTGAAGAAGAAAGATGGAACATTAAGATTCTGCATTGATTTCAGACAGTTGAATAAAGTGACTGTAAAGAACACATATCCTCTACCAAGGATTGATGATCTTTTTGATCAATTGAAGGATGAAAAGATATATCTTACGTCAAGATACCATCAGATAAGGATTAAAGAGGAAGATATCAGAAAGACCACTTTCAGGACACGGTATGGTCATTATTAGTTCACAGTGGTGCCATTTGGGTTGTCAAATGCACCAGCTATTTTCATGCGCTTAATGAATTGTGTTTTCCGAGAATATTTAGACAAGTTTGTCATTGTCTTTTTGGATGACATTCTCATATATTCCAATTCAGAAGAAGAGAATGAATATCATTTGAGGATGGTTTTGCAAGTATTAAGGGAGTATCAATTGTATGCCAAATTGAGCGAGTGTTCATTTTACTAGAAGCAAATTCACTATTTGGGGAACATCATTTCAAAGGATGGGATAGCAGTGGAACCTGAGAAGATAGAATCCATTAGAGAATGGCTAGTGCCAAAGAATATGATAGAGCTGATATCATTCATGGGCCTTGCAAGATACTATAGGAGATTTATAGAAGGAGTTTTAAATATTGCATACCCAATCACTTCATTGCAAAGAAAGGGTGTGAAGTTGCAGTGGACATTGGATTGTGAAAAGAGTCTCCAACACTTGAAACAATTATTAACAAGTGCTCCAATATTAAGGATATCATACCCAAATGAAGAATTCATTGTATGCATAGATGCATGTAAAGAGGGACTTGGTGGATTCCTCAGTCAAAATGGGTTTGTTATATGTTATGAGTCATGGAAGTTAAATGAGAATGAAATAAACTATGCCACTCATGATTTGGAGTTGGCAACCATAGTACATGCCTTGAGGAAATGGAGACACTACCTCATGGGGAAAAGGTTTGAGATGAGGATAGACCACAATGGTCTGGAATATTTGTTTGATCATCCAACTTTAAATGCTAGGCAAAGAAGATGGTTAGAATTTCTAAACGAATATGACTTCGATATAAAGCATATCAAGGGGAAAGAGAACAAAGTGGTTGATGCACTCAGCATAAGAGTGCATGAAATGCATGCTACATCCATTATCATGTATCAATCAGATTTGAAACACAAAATTATAGAGACTGCCAAACCAGATTTACAATACAAGGATTTAGTGGCAAAATTACAACAAGGTAATTTGCAGCACAAAAGTGAAGAATACAAGCTAGATGAGGATGAAATTCTCATATACAAGGGAAGAATTTATGTACTAAATTCTCAGGAATTGAAAAATATGATATTGAGGGAAATGCATAATGTGCCTTATGCTGGGCACCCAAGATATCAAAAAACTATTGCAGCTGTCAAGAACCAATATTATTGTCCAGGGATGAAGAAAAAAAGAGGTTGTTGATTTTATTGCCAGATGTTTGGAATGTCAAAAAGTAAAGGTTGAGCATAGACACCCAGCTGGTTTGCTACAACCATTACCCATTCCTAAGTGGAAATGGGAAGTCGTAACCATGGATTTCATTACCAAATTGCCCAGAATGAAAAAGCAACATGATTCTATCATGGTAGTGGTGGATAAGCTTACTAAAGATGCCCATTTTATTTTGGTTAAGATCACTCACAAGGAAGTGAACATTGTTGATGTTTATATGAGGGAAATTTCTAGGTTACATGGCATACCCAAGACAATTGTGTTTGACAGAGATCCAAAATTTACCTCAAAATTTTGGAAGGGATTATTTAATGGTTTTGGAACAAATTTGAAATTTAGTACAACTTATCATCTAGAAACAGATGGACAAATAGAGAGGTTGAATTAGGTGATTGAGTATATGTTGAGGATGTATGTGATGGATAAACTATCAAAATGGGAAGACTACCTACACTTGGTAGAGTTATCTTATAACAATGGGTACCAAGCATCTATAAATATGAGCCCATTTGAGGCACCTTATGGAAGAAAGTGCAACACACCGGTAAGCTAGGATAACCCAGCAAATAGAGCAGTGGTTGGGCCATAATTTCTCAAGGAAATGGAAGAGAAAATTTTGAAAATAAAACAAAATTTAAAGGTTGCCCAAGATAGGATGAAAATCTATGCTGATAAGGGTAGGACTCATAGGGAATTTAAAGTGGGTGACCATGTATTATTGAAAGTGAAAGCCAACAGAAGTTCCCTGAAGTTGGGAAATTGTTCAAAGTTGGCAGCTCGCTATTGTGGGCTATTTGAAATCCTAGAGAGGATTGGTCTAGAAGCTTATATGATTACATTGCCTACATCTAGGTCTTTTCATAATTTATTCCATGTATCCTTGCTAAATAAATATATACTTGATGCTAATCATGTTATTGATTGGAATGTGATTCAGGTGCAGCAAGAAGGCGCTTTTTAAGTGCGTTTGGTGTGCATTGTAGAAAGGAAAATCAAACACCTACGGAATTGATCCATAGGGATTGTAAAGGTCCAATGGACCTGGTACGGTCCTAAGGATGCTACTTGGGAGCATGATGATGCAATGCGGCCAGAATACCCACATCGTTTTGAGGATTTTAAAATTTAGTTGTACATGGGTACATGATGCACTGAGGATAGTGCATAAATAAGGGGACGTGATTGTAATATCCCTAAGGCCGAACCCAATTGAAAATGTAAATACAAATGTACATAAGTTGGTGAGCTGATTTGATATCATTTTGGTAAGCACATTTCATGGCATAGTGCGCGCATGGCATAGTGCGCGCATGTACTGCGCAATAAAATGAGGAAGTGTGCATATTCTGGGATACCGTGTGCATCATCTTAAGTGCGCATGATGTAGAGGCCAGGGAGCCTTGTGTATCTAATATGTTGTTGGCCCTTGACCAAGTTTTGAAGAATACTTGGTCATATTTGACCACTTTTGGGACTGCAACAACTTGCCAAGGAAGGAGTGCAACGCGAAGCGGAAAGTAAGGAAGAAAGACCTATTTTTGGGTCCATTTTAGGGTTTTGGGTTGATGTAATGGGAAAGGGATGTCAGCCCATGGGTTTACCCATGCTTAGGCCCATTTTGTAATCTATAAATAGGCAATGTAAATAGAGGAGAATGATAGTAATGTAGTACATCTATGTGATGTATAACTGAAAGCTTAGTGCTAGTAACTGGATCTATGTGATCGGATGTATCTTAGAGTGCTCTGTGCATGAGATCGGAAAGATAATTTGAAGTTGTTGTAGTCTTGTGCTCAGGAGCAAGGAAGAAAAATCTAGCGAGCTGCATAGATATTTTGTCCTATGCGAAGTGACGTTCATTGAAGATCTGTGCTATAACTACTTGACTAAGATAATATAAAGAAGACTTTGTGGATGTACCCCTAGAGTGGGCGTGAACCACAGTAACTGTGTGTATAGTGATTTTTTATTCGCTCTAATGTGTTTATCTCTTTCTTGGATAAGTGCTTGATGTGGTTAAGTAGATCTAGTTATGATCTGTGTTGATGATATATGAATGAATGTTAGATATGATATATAAGATGCTTAGTGTTTGATCTGTTGAATCTAACCTATATTTATGTGGCTAAGTACTGAATCATATTAGTATAAGTATTCACTGTGATGCTCTGTGCTATCTGCGAAGTACCAGACGAGTTAAATATTGATGAAGGATCTATTATGTTAAGTTCCCTATAAAATATATAATCACAGATCATTGTCCCAGCTAAGGTTACAAACATTTGAGTCTTGCAAACACCCCTGCCTCTACCTCAGGTGAGACTTCATTTGCTTCACAGGTGTTGCTGAAAGGGTCGGTAGTTAGGGTTTTTTTGGTGCACTCTTGAGCATTGAACCCTAGGTCTACCCCTGTGCCAAGAAATGGTTCTGTTGCTGGGACATGAACTATGATTGCTGGGAACAAAAGAAGAAACTTTGTGCGAACTAAGCTCTATGCGTAGATTTGTTTCCCTAGTGCGCAGTATTCCACTTGACCTACAAATCTTTGTGCTGAGAAAAAGAGGTCAGATCTGAAGGGAAAATGTCAGATCTGTAGAAAAAGAGGTCAGATCTGAAGGGAAAAGATCATATCTTCTCAGATCTGAAGGGAAAAGGTTAGATCTACAAGAAAGAGGTTGATACCAAAGAAAAGAAGTGATATATGAACGGTCTATTCTTTAAGAAAAGTAAAAGTGGAAATTTTTGAAGGAAAAAGGTCAGATCTGCGGAAAAGAGGTAAGATCTGTAAGCTATGTGCTATGATAACAGTAAGAATAGTCAAAAAAATTTAGATTTGAAAGATTTGTGATCTATAGAAGTAAGATAAGTTAAATTGTTTTGTTTCTAAATTATGGATCTAGGTATGTTTGATAGATTTTGTCCTATCTTCAAAACTAGGGCATTAATAGATGAAGGAAAGTTTGATATGAATTGATCTGATAATTATAGTGATAGATATGTTATACCTATGCATCGAAAGAATGTTTGGACTAACAAGTGGATGCAGGATCCTAGAAAGAGTTTTTTTTAGACTAGCCACCATGATCCTGGTGCACAATATAGAAGGAGTTGGGGAACATCTAAACGAAAGAGAGGATTAACTCTCTGTTATAGTTGTATAAGATCAGGACATCTTGCTAAGGAATTCCCTAGGAGAAGACCTAGTTGCCTCTATTGTAAGGCTATGGACCATGAAGTATTGGATTTCCCTAGAATGATTGCTAGTCTTGAGAAGATGACTATGGAGCAAGCAAACCTTGAAGGAGATCAAGAGACCAAGATTATAGCACAAACCCAGAAAGAATCAAAAAAGATATTGCTATAGATGAAATATACCTTGAATGACCACTAACATGTTAGGTTATTAGAGATATTCAAAGAAAAGGAGCAAATTGAAGAAAGAATAGGGGACTTTGACATTGAATATACTCTTGATGAAGAAACACTAGTGAACATCATGCCATAAATAACTTGGGAAGCTATAGGAAAGCCTGCCATGATCCCTTCCCTAGGAGGAACAAGTTTCTTCAGAGGAAATATAGTAAACCTATGCGGAAGGATCGCTCTGATACCTATGACTGTTAATGGAACTTCGACAGAGGAAGACTTTGAGATCATTAAATTTGTTGAAGACAGTGCCCCGTTTTCCATGCTCATAGGAAAACCTTGGATTGATAGAGAACAAGCTAGACGAAAAGAGGAAGAAAATTTTTTGGAACATAAGAAGCAAGAGTTAATAGACTTTATGACTAGAAGGATCACACACTTGATTGAAGAACAGAAGAGCAGATTGCAGATATTTAATATTAGCAACTCTGATGTCAAAGCTAAGAGAACACTTGAGGATCCGCAGAAGATCAAGTTACCTATTTTTGATATAGAAGAAGTATTATCAAGAACCCTAGGAAAGACTTTCAACAGTACAAAGTAACTAAGACCATAGAAGATAAACATCAGAATGGTAAAAGAATTACTTAGACGAAGCTCACGGGGAAGAAGGCTAGGAAGTTAAGAAAGAAAATGGATAATACTGTAAGGTTACAAGAGGTTCTAGAGGAAGCTTCGCAGCAAGAAGAATTGTATAATTGGAGCTTCGCCGAGATATCAGAACAACGACATAGAGTACTTCGCCATGACGAAGCAATATAGTCTTTGGAACAGACATACCCGTTCGACCGCTACTTTGAATGGATTGAAAAGTAGTTATGGGTTACCACTAGACCATTGGATAGCACGATAATGGATAGAACGGATTTAATGAAGGCCCATGTCCGTTGCAAGTAGATTGTTTTTGAGATCGCCTACTTAACCCATCATGCCATGCATCGAGAATACTTTTTGCTAATTGAGAATTTGAGCGTGAACCCTAAGATTTACTTACCCTAATATCATTGCCTTTCTATTCACTGTGGTCTCTAAATTCCTTTTTCACCTGAGCCAGCTGACCCAAGTTTGTATGTCGGGTGAGCTCAATGTTGCTGAGAAAATTGTTGAAGAAGTTCTAATTGATTTAATGACTGAGAGAGTCATGTCAGAACGTAGAATCTCTATAGGTGTACATACATTGTCCTCAGCTGCACTTCCAGCTTCCCCCTCCACTGCTCGAGTAGGACCATCTCGACTACCTTCGAAAAGATGATCTAAGCTTGGAAATGACTTCGCCACTGTGAAGATGATCCCAAGCATCTTGCCTAAATATATCCTACCACTAAGCGAAAAAGTGAATCGAGACATTGTACCCAGAGACTTCGACTATGTTGTAGTCACTACGTACCTCCTGAAAGGGGTGCACACAGTTCATGCTAACCAGGAGAAGCTCACCATGCTGAAATTTAGTGATTTTAACCTTGGAGATCACAAGGTTTATAGTATGCTAGCCCTGCACAAGTACTTGACTATTACAAAAGGAAAGAACCCCAAGATTGTACCGCAAAAATGGACCCATAACCTTGCACAGTCAACCCTCCTCAATGTAATGAAGATTCCACATTTTGGGAGGCATCAGGAAGTAAATGCATGTGTTAGATTGTTGTTGTCCTGCTACCATGGAGGATACCTATGGTTGGACCGCCACATCACTTTGGATCTGATTCTGATCAATCGGGTCACTGGGCTAAGCATGCAGGACCTTGACCCGTAGGAATTTTACTCGAGAAAGACCACAGATCGCGCTCTCGCTCAATAAATAAAATACACACATGGTGATCTAGAGAAAGGCACGAGAGGTTACAAGGTAGCCTCCATTGATAATGCAACAGTGCACTTTGGTTTCCAGCTGATCGCAGGAAAGTTAGTCCAAAAAAATAGACCTACACAGGTGACAAGATTTGTAGTTGACCTCGCAGGGAAGTGCGTGGAGGGACTACAAATGAACTGGGAAAAATACCTTATAAATCAACTAGAGTTTGACTGTAGACAAGCGCAGGACCAAAGCTATGAATTCCACTTTATTTGGTTGCTCATACTCATCTCTTTCATCACTTGGGAATTGCCCGATGGAGACAGTTTTCTGGAGATCGAACCCTTCGAACCACTGGCCGTGAAGTTCTATACGTTTTGGTACTCCAGTGACATGAACAAACATTGGTAATCCAATGTCGTCTTCCATGCTTACTACACTCATTTGAAGAATTCCATTCAGTCTACACCACACATCACACCCAACACACTTCATAAGTTTAGAACTTTGATGAAATTCAGCACAGATCATCACTTCACCTACATCACAATGCGCGTAGATGAGCACAAAAAACAACTCCAGTCATATTACAAGATGAAAGAAGATGACTTGGAGGAGATTACCAAGGAATGGTCGGTAGACCTCCTTGTTGGAGTAGACCCCATAGAGATGTCCGATGTAGATATCTCTGAAGCTATGTTGGATACACCAGGACCACGCAAGACTAAGAAGTATGTGGAAGTTGAATATATCCACATCACATCCATGAAGACTGATTTTCTCTCACCTGTGAAGGGAGGTGATGATGAAGAACTAGGGGGCACAGAAGTTGAGCAGAACAAAGGCAAGGTTACTCTGCCTAGAGACGAGGAAGATCCCTCCAAGAAAAGGAATATTACCCGACCAAAGCCCTCATCCCAAAAGAAAGCTAAGGTGTTAAGAACCAAATACCTAAATACAAAATATCACAATAGATCCAAAGATATATGAATACAATCACCACACAAGATATACAAAACCATATAGAAAACCACAACTTTATTATAGAAAACCATACAATGGATCCTATTATGGAAGGGATCCTCTCCTGTTCACTTGCCTCTTCGAGGGGGCATCCTCCTATTGAGTCACCGCTCCAAATACAATACTTATTTTCATGTCTCATTACATTGCTTGAACCCCTTTATATAGTGCTACCATCACCTAAGAAAATTCTAGAGGAGGAATCTTCTAGAAGTAGAACCTTCTACGAAGTCCTCTTACATTTATTATATCTAACTACCATAGTGGGTATTATTTAATAATATAGTGGACCTAGTCTACCTTACACTGAATGACCTCCACTATTATCACTA
>SNQJ01S0026969.1:42178-62297 GCA_010110895.2 Picea sitchensis
ACATTCCATCCCCCTTATGAAAGCGTTGTCCTCAACGCTTGATGTACAACCATATACCAGGGTCCCATGGATAATTGTGGACCATAATGCTGAAGAAGACTAAAGAACCAAGGTCCCATGTAGAAAGGAAAACCACCATGATGAAGTAGTCCAACAACCATTGTAAGCCAGGGTCCCATGTCCAAGTGCTCATGTGAAATCCCCGTGGAAGATTTTGGAACCCAATAACCAACTCAAAATGATTCTCCAAAGACTGACACCTGTCATGTGGATCCAAATAAGAATATCCATCCACATAGTGGAAAAGGGTCGTAGAAGAATATGGAAGGAATAATACCACTGTATAATATGCAGGATAGACATTGGTAATAATCATTGGCTCTCAATTTTTCACATTGATGCTCTCTACGGAAGGTGGATTAAAGTCATCAAATAAAATATGAAAGTGGTTGTCATCCCAGAAATAATAACTATCCATATACCAATCATCACAATCGGCCTCAAAATCATACCAAGCATATATTTCTTGATTATATTTATCCTTGATGTCTGCCATAAGAAATCTCTCATGCATTCTATCCAATGAACTACGAAAACTATCTTTGAGGCCATCTGCAAGGTCATGCAATCTGTCATGCAATGTGCCACACAATGTGTCATACAATTGAGATTTGAATTCTTCAAGGATTTATTTGAGGTTTTGAGAAGAAATATCCATATGAGAACCCTATGAACTCTTTATTCACTCAACCATCATGAAAAAAAAACAAAAATAGACCCAATAAGTTACGACAGAAAATCGCGGTTTTTTTTGGAAAAACCCTAAAAAACTGTTGAAGTTAAAATGCTCATAACTTCACTTCCCGGACTCCGTTTTGGCTGATTTTTTTTTTGAAATTGGGTAAAATTATGAGAGGAACTCATATCTGTAATTTATTTGGACAAATTCAACCTCTAGATTCTATAAAAATAAAAAAAATCGCATTGTCGTCCGCGGAAAAAACCCTGAAAATTGCAGATTTTAAAACTTCAATATATTGACTTCCCGGACTTCATTTTGGATGATTTGTTTTTTCAACTTGGGTATTTTTATAAGAGGAACTCATATTCACAACCTATTTCTGCAATTTTTTCATATAAATATACTGAAAATTTATGGAATGTTGTGGCCCTTTTTTTTTTTTTTTTCTCTGAAAAACAATCTGCAAAAATAAAAAAAAATTGCCCACAATGTCTGCCAAGGAAAGTGCTCTGATACCAGTTGTTAAGAACCAAATACCTAAATACAAAATATCAAAATAGATCCAAAGATATATTAATACAATCACCACATAAGATATACAAAACTATATAGAAAACCACAACTTTATTATAGAAAACCATATAATGGATCCTATTATGGAAGGGATCATCTCCTGTTCACTTGCCTCTTCGAGGGGGCATCCTCCTATTGAGCTACCATTCCAAATAAAATACTTCTTTTCATGTCTCATTATATTGCTTGAGCCCCTTTATATAGTTCTACCATCACCTAAGAACATTCTAGAGGAGGAATCTTCTAGAAGTAGAACCTTCTAAGAAGTCCTCTTGCATTTATTATATCTAATTACCCATTTATTATATCTAACTACCATAGTGGGCCTTATTTAATAATATAGTGGACCTAGTCCATATTACATTGAATGACCTCCATTATTATCACTATGGGCCCTCTAGGCCCCCCCACTGCCTCTCTAGCTACCTTACATAAGGCCACCCGAACCATGCTTAAAACTACCCTTACCCCAGATGATTTTGACTTCTTAATTGTCACACTGAATGATGTTTCACTATAGCTCATAGAAAAGAAAGAATCAAAGAAGGACGAGTTATTCTGCCAGATCACGGGCAAACTCAAAGAAGTGTAACAGGCACTCTGGTCCATCCAAGCAGTTTCTACAATGCCCTTAATAATGGAAATACTAGGAACATGTGATGAGCCCACTCAATTACCCCAGATCGCCGAGAAAGTCGAAGCTCACCTTCAACGAGGTCAAGAAGACATAACACAAGCCACCCAGGCTTTGGTGCAAGAAAAGAGAACACATGGAGAACAATGGAGGAAGGCAGAACAGGAGAAGCTTGCCTTACAAGTGAAGTCGGAGGAGGAAAAAGAACAGTTACAGCAGAGCAAGGACCAGTTGCTAGCAGAGAAAATTGAAGTACATGAAAGAGTTCACAAAGCACCATGCTTTATGACTATCATAGAAGTGAATATGGAAGATCGTCTCCCATAGCAGGTGACCCAAATGGAATAAGTAATCCAACAACTTCAACAATGCATCATGGATCTGGAGCTCCGCACAGTGCCTGAGACACCCCAATAGACAAGAGATCTAAGAGAGGCCATTGCTCGAAGCGCAGTCGGCCGATTAAAAACCTTGGCTTCAGAATGTAGGCAGCTAAGCACTAGAAGTGCCCAGACTTATGAAGCCCTCGTAGAGAATCCATAAGTGTAGACATTGGAGGCACAAATCCAAGAAGCAAAGTAGCATGCAAATGTGCTACAAGTGTAGCTGAAGTCCATGATCCCAGTCGAAATAATGAAGAGGTTCACAGAACAATGCACAACCCAACAACAAGTACATACGCTACAAAGTAAAGTAATGAAAGTCTCTCAATGATTGTAACCACTCCAAGAGAAGGCATGATAGTTGTTTGTTGAACTTGAAAGCCAAGGAGTTGAACTCGAACAAAGTGTCATCACTGCAGAAAAACGCTTGGAAGGACCGCTCAATGACACAATAATCCAAGAATTTACTGAACAAGAGGTTGTCACACTGCAACAGGTCGAAGCAGCTCGAGGCGTTTGAAGTAGAATTTATCAGACCTGAGTGACTCAGGACAAGTCATAGGTAAGTGTTGGGGGCCTGTTGGCCCTTGACCAAGTTTTGAAGAATACTTGGTCATATTTTACCACTTTTGGGACTGTGACAGTTTGCCAAGGAAGGAGTGCAATGCGAGAGGAAAGTAAGGAAGAAAGACCTATTTTTGGGTCCATTTCAGGGTTTTGTGTTGATGTAACGGGAAAGGGATGTCAGTCCGTGGGTTTACCCACGCTTAGGCCCATTTTGTAATCTATAAATAGGAAATGTAAATAGAGGAGAATGATAGTAATGTAGTACATCCATGTGATGTATAATTGAAAGATTAGTGCTAGTAACTGGATCTATGTGATCGGATGTATCTTAGAGTTTTCTGTGCATGAGATCGGAAAGCTAAGTGCAAGTTTTTGTACTCTTGTGCTCAAGAGTAAGGAAGAAGGATCTAGCGAGCTGCACAGATCTTCTGTCCTGTGCAAAGTAAGGGTCATTGAAGCTCTATGATGTAACTACTTGACCAAGATAATATAAAGAAGACTTTGTGGACGTAGCCCCAGGGTAGGGGTGAACCACGGTAACTGTGTGTATAGTTCTTTGTGCTTCGCTCTAATGTGTTTATCTCTTTCTTGGATAAGTGATTGATGTGATTAAGTAGATTTAGTTATGCTCTGTGTTGATGATATATGAATGAATGTTAGATATGATATATAAGATGCTTGGTGCTTGATCTGTTGAATCTAACCTATATTTATGTGGCTAAGTACTGAATCATCTTTAGTATAAGTATTCACTGCGATGCTATGTGTTATCTGCGAAGTACCAGATAGGTTAAATATTGATGACGGATATCTGCTAAGTTCCCTGTAAAAGATATAATCACATATCAATGTCCTAGCTCAGGTTGCAGACATCTGAGTCTTGCAACCACCCCTGCCTCTACCTCGGGTGAGACTTCATTTGCTTTGCAGGTGTTACCGAAAGGGTTGGTAGTTAGGGTTTTGTTGGTGCGCTCTTGAGCATTGAACCTGGGTCTACCCCTCTGCCAACATATGTTTTATAGGCTGGTGAGCCAATATTATAAGCTACAATGCTTATGTTTTGATTAGGCTGGAGAGACTAGATGTTAAAGTCTAGTGCACCTATTTTTGTACATATCTCATATTTAATATAAAATGCATCATTGTGTGCAGACCGACCACGATAAAAGAGATGTGGGACTAAACTCCACTAGTTAGGGAAAGGGAAGGGGCTAATTTAAGGAATATTATATTAATATTTCTTAAATCATAAAGTATGGATAATTATGTTATCCTAAGTTCTAAGTTGGGGCCAAGTGGGCCAAAGTAGCTTCCAACATGACAAGTGTCAAGTTGGGGGCATACATACATATTGTTGGAATTAGTTCATTTCAGGGTCTCTCCATCATTGGGACCATCATATTTTCCCTTGATTCATCCATCACTGAGATATACAGTCAATCATCCATGAGGATTGGCATCCATTGAGCTATCATTTGTATCTTCATGACTTTACCTGAACCCATATCCAGAGCCTTATGTTGGGTAACTGTTAGCTTGGGAGAGGGATTGAAGAGGCAGGTTGTTAGGCCCGTGGGATATTGAAGAGGTGGGTTTTCATGCCCATGAGAAATTCTCTGGGTGAGAGAATTGCTGGGAATTGATTTCCCAAAGGTGTTGAAATACAACTACAGGGCTCTGAGATTTCTTATCCGGCCTGTTGCTGAAGCCTTGGAAGAGAAGTGGGGAAACCGAGGGACTATTGAGAAGAGAAGGGGCAGACTTCCTTGGGTGGGACAGGAATGTGGGGAATGAGGGATTGTAGGCTGTTAGTTGAGTGAGCACCTGAGATAAAGTCTTTCCTATTGTTTATGAGCCTTTAGCCTGGTTAGGAACCCATTTACGCGGGTGGATTTTAGTCCCATATTGGGGGTGACTCACTGTTGAGAGTGATGAACAGTGTGGTCTAAGGCTGCGAGGGTTGTGGAAGGTCTGCACGTGGTTGGTGATATTCTCACAAATATAAGTGTCAATTGTGTGATTAATTTACATGCTGCATTGTTATTCATGTGTTATTTTTATGGGTTTATCCCATGTGTGATTATAGTTGTATGTATGCTTATGGGTATTGCATGTATATGTTTACTATTTTTTCAGTCTGATTCCATGCATTTACATAGCGTATTTGTCTATTCATGTTTTATATATATTAAGCTTCTGCAAGAGTTCTACGTGTGTATATGTTTTAATTGCATGCAGTTAGAAAATTATATGTGACATAAATTAGTTAGGATGCTAAGTATGTTACAGTACATTCTGCAAAGATAATGGATGTGTTCTTCGGTGTAGCATGGCCCAGCATGAATGGTCGGGGAAATTACAAATTGGTATCTGAGCATGAAAGAGTGTTCAGGAGTAGCATGGCCTAGTCTGTTTGAAGGCTGGAAATGTTACAAAGATGGTTTCAGAGCCAAGTAAAGAGTCTGAGGAGTGGCATGTCCCAGCCGGTGTGAGGCCGGGGATGTTACATGCCACATCCAAATCCTCCTCTACCTATTACTCCACCTCTAAATCCACCTTGATCGGCTCGCAGTGCATTGTACTGAGGTACCTGATTTTACTGTGCGGGGTTAAATTGTGGCTTCACATTATTGTATTACGGCTACATAGTGTTGTACTATTGTTGCAAAATGTTTTACTACTATTGTGAATTGTTGTATGGTAGTGGTGCCTGGTTGAACTGAGGTGCAAATTTTCCTTTCATTGCTAGTGGGAAAAAAACCCCTATGACTACACCAGGGTTCAGAATGTAGGTAGATCGATTAACTATCTAAAAGTCTATTAATTCTCTATACTACCCCAAACATACCAAAACGCATATCAAGAAAGAAAGAAAAAGGACATTGGGTAACTATACCTCTAATCCCACATCTAGTGATGACCTCCTCATGCTTGGAAGTTTTGTTGACTACATGCCTCCTCCCATTGCTGACATGCATCCAAATATTGATAAACAAAAAAATACAACCATATTATTCCATAGATAAGTTAGGGTTAGATGTTAGAATTTCAAAACATAAATCAACAAAATTGTTCAAGACACCATCATTTGGGATAGGAAAAGTAATTATTTTATTAATAACACAATGATTATACCTTTACAATCAAAGTCAGCTACTGTTCTGCGAACCTGGTTTGGGCTCCTCTTCACCAAGCTCCAAGTGCACCTTTGTATAAAATTATCCTCTCAACCTTCTGATCTCTTCTTGGGAAATGAATGGGTTAAATGGAGTGAGAAGGGGATAACGAGGGAATGATGAGGCAATTCTCAAAAAAGGGTTGCAATATATTGGGCAAGGAGGGGAAGTGAAATCGGAAAGATTTTCACTTTTATTATGCTTAGATTTGAAATGAGACCCCAAAACCTCCTTTTATATGACAAAAGGATGGTTATTTGGTGGGATGATGGGTTATAACAGGTGGATTAGTTAGAAAACTACCCAATAACCTGTAATCTCAACGAATTCCTTGAAACTTTTTATTGTTTTCAAATTTTTCAAGTATATGCAAGATGTAATGGTGCATATTGCATATGTACACGATCTGTAGTGGTGCAGCAAGCATATGTACGCGGGAAGTAATGGTGCAGGGTGCATACATCTTCAAAAAATTGTTTTTTAAGAAGAGAAACTCAACATTTCTTTGGAAAAAAATGCAAGTAAGAGGGCCAAGGCCATGTATGCATGTGTAGAGAAATTTAGGGTTATAACAGATTCCCCCTAATGTGTGAGGCCAAAATATCATATGATGGATGAAATACATTACAAAATCTTCACCAATGTACGAAGTTGAGTGAGCTCGGGACCAGAGTTCGGGAGGTGGCATATGAAAATTAACAATTGTCTCTTCGAGGCAGGCATACCCATGCTCGGGATGAAATAAATCATGTCTTCCAATCAAATACACTACAAATCCATGTCATATAACTATATAAAGAGTAGACGTGAGCAATACACAATGGATCTACATCTCAACATCAAAGATATACAAGTATAGTATCCATCTTCAAGGAGCCAATAACGCCTGATGGTTGGAGATGAGGTCTTCATAGCTCGAGAAACAACTTCAAGATATTCAAAAATCAGGTAGGAGTATAATGGGAGTGTATAAGTCACTACCCTAAGGTGTTCAACATCTTTTCAGGAAAATACAAGAGGATCTCGATGATCAGGCAGAGAACTTCGTCGATTTTGAATCAGGACTTGAATGGAATTTTAGAATGGTTGACTCATGATGTCAAGAGACAAACTACAGAAATGCCAACTTAGGTTGGGTGAAACTTCCCTTGGAAAAAAAAAGGAAATATGATCAGACTTAGGCAGCATGACATTGACATAAGTTCATGATGCAGGAGGTAACACAAACTCTCCATGTGTTTGGAAGAGTAACCAAACGGAGGAGGAGACAACTCTATGTAGAGAGAACAAATTCCTAAGGTCATATTAGATCCAAATGCTTGATGAACAAACATAAGGATGTGATTTGTCCAAGGGTGACTCATTGTGATGCCCAAAAATAATGCATATTTCCCGTCCCCTCTTTTTGTTTTTTTTTATTTTTTTTTTCTTTTTCAATTTTTTAAAGATCTTGAAAAAGAATTCTACATTACAAAGGAGGAACGAGTGTTGCAAGAAATCATACTAGTTTCAGGCGCAAGGAACACACTAATTCTCAGATCAAGGAGACATGTGCATGAAAAGGACACTTGGGGAAATTCCTCCATGGGTCAAGGTGTCAGTTCGCAGATGAAAAGTGCTACAAAAATTGAGTATAACGCATGCTTCAAAGGTTCAGTTGAGAGAAACATGGAGTCGTCATTAGGCCAAAGAATCATAGATGCAAATGCGATTAGAAAGACACAATGAAACCCCCTTCAATGTAATTTTTAACGAGCTCAGAGAAGGTAAGATTGGTAGTTTTTTAAAGTTTAGAGAGTCTAAAAAAACGTAAAAGAAGACTCCAAGGAGTACCTTTTTTGGAGATAGTCTAGTTGGTTCGAAAAAGGGGTACAATGGCACCAAAAATACATATATTCAAAATAATTTTAACGAGTGCAACAAAGACAAGATCACTCGACAATCTTTTCAATTTCAAGTTTGAAAAGATCTTAACTATGGACTCACAACCTTTTTCTGAATTTAGTCCCCTTAGCTCAAAAACGTATAAATGTTACTGAGGAGAACTTTCCTGATGAGACGAATCTCCTGAGGCATACCTTTTTCCTCTATAATCTACAGGCCAAAAAAAGGGCTAAACTCATGCTAGTAGATGTTCTTCTGGACCAATTTTACGAGTGTGAAGGAACAAGGTCACTCAACAATATTTTCAATTTTAGGGAGTCTAAAAAGAGCTTAAATATGGACTTCGTGGGGGTTCCTTTTTTTTACGTAATCTCCAAGGCTCGAAAAAGGTGATAAACCAAAACTAAGGAGAATGTTCCTTTTTCGTAAATTTAGTCCCTTGGTCCTGAAAAAGGGTTAAATGTATGCCTGAGAATACTCTTCTAGCAAGCCAAAATTCCTAGAGAATACCTTTGTTCATACAATTGACCATCCAAACTGAAAAAGGCATAAAATATCGTTGGATAGACATGCCTTTAGATTTGAGTTTGGCGAGCGTGAAGGGAAACAAGATCGCTTGACAATCTTTTCATGTTTAGAGATTTTGAAAAGGGCTTAAAAAAGACTCCTGAAGGTTATTTTTCTCAGTTAATCCAGACAAGATTGAAAAGCATAAATGCAGTCTCGTCGAATGTTGTTTTTAGATTTCAAAGCAAGCTTGAAACAAAACAAAGCGTGCTCCTTTTTGGGAGTCTTGAGGGTGAGGCCAAGAATGATGGTGCATTAGACAAATGAGGCTCAATCTCATAATCATGATAGGAATAACAACATGGATGCCAAAATTCAACAAGGATCTACCTAGGGTATCCATGTAAAGGTAGGCTCTACAACCTAATTACAACACTTCTAGAGAAGGAATGAAGTTTCTATGTCACACTTATGTGGGATCAATCCTATGGAAAAGAGAAAAAGACAACGAGATGAAAAAGTGGAGGTGAAATCCTAACTTATATGCAAAAAATTGGAAAAAATTATTTTTATCAAAGGATTTTTAAAGTGACCCATCCCCCAAAAATTTACCAAACCAAAAGGAAAAGTGTATCATAACATCCAATAAGAAACTCGAGAATGGAATCAAATGAATTCCAAGCTAGGGAAAATGACAAAGGGGGTCAAAAAAGTGGCAAAAGGGGGGGAAAAAAGTCTATAAATAGAAGTTGACAACTCATTTTCACCATTGCATTTTGAAAATTGAAAAAAAGGAGAAAAATCCCCTTTGCTAAATAAATTTATTCTGGGAGCTTTAGTGGACGATTTTTTTTTTTCTTGGACCAAGTAAGTACAAACATATCCCTCTTGCATTTCAATTCCTTTCTTATGCATTTCTTTTTGTTTTTCGGGGGATGTTTTCTCCTAAAAAGAGTGGCCCTTCATGTACATGGGGTGTCCAAGGACAACCCACGTATGTACTCAGGCATAAAACACTCTGTCTACATACATATGCGATTGTATCCAAAACAACCTACGTACACCCTCAAAATCTTAGAAAAAACTTAAGATGCAAGAGATAACTCCCTTTTATCTACCATGGAATAGGATGTATGTCCATTGGAGGGAGAGGTAACATGAGGACGTTGATATATTGGTCATTGAGGACCCCTCTACCGTTGTCACATTGAAACAATGTGGGTTGTGGAACAATGTGGGTCAAGGAGAGGGGAACCATTCAATCTGTGGACATTCCCCCCTGGGCCTTTTAACATCGAGGACTACATCCAGATGTACTGCGAGGTCAACACTGAGAAAGTAGGTTCTCAAGTGCCAATTCACAAGATCACCAGTTTGTCTCTGAGAGTGATATTACTACTTATTGGGCCGATTACTGGATCTGTGGCCCTTCATTAGGCTTCCCGAGCACACATGCATTGTGCAATTCAATGCAAGGAGGCACATATATATGACTGGAGTAAGACCATGCTCACATGCATGAAGAGGTAGTTGAAAGAGTGTTGAGAACGCATCAATAAGAACTTTGGGTTTGGTACTATCCTTCACTCGTTCTTCTTCTTCGAGAGTTCCCAGTATGATTCCTATAGAGACTATATGGGGGTATGTGGCCTCCTTCCTAGCAGTATACAAATGGGCAACACTACTGCCACGATAGGGGGAGTGAGGACCATAGAGGCTTTTGAGGACAAATTTTTTGACTGGTGGGAACGTCTGATTCTAGTGATAGAGGACTACCCCTATGCTAGAATCAACTTTTCCAGGGATCCATACATGCCCATGCCTCCTAGAGAGGAGTAAGGAGAGATAGGTAACATTTTTTTTAAAGTTATTTAATTTTTAATTTTATATATATATATATATGTGTGTGTGTTATTTTTATATGTATCAGAGTACTAAATTTTATGTATCTGTTATGTACAGATGTGGGACCAGTGCTCCCAATGGACTTCACAAGGACTCGACGACATCCTCGACCAGAGGTGGGACCAACAATATACAGTGGACCAACAGTCATAGGGGTACCTCCATCCAGAGAGGCTGAGAGAGTTTTGAGGCGAATGGAGCACAACCTCACCGCGCTCACTCGTACAGTTCTTATGGCCGAGATCGAGGATATCTTGCCTTCTATGCAACCTCATGTAGTGGGGGTGCCACAGACTTGGGTCCAAATTTTCCGACATTTGGCCAACGTCGTCGTTCACTATGGCAGGGCCAATAGGCCCCGAGATTAGATAGGCTATATTATTATGTTCCAAGCACACCTTTGTATATTTTTTGAGGGAATAATCCTCATGATGTATATCAAACCTTATTTTTGAGGCACTCATGCCCACCTATGTACTCATGAAATTTTTTGACACACACACATATATACATCTTTATTCATCTTATGGATCACATTTTTTACAAATGCATGTACATGTGTATGTGTGTGCTTCTCTTTATGTGTGTGAAACATGCCAATCTAATACTTGATTAGTTAGAGTATCTGTGATATCACTAAATATCCTAGGAACATGGATATATGTAATGTAATCAAAGTAACATTCTAAGAGACGTGCCCTAAGGAAACATTAGTGCAAAGAAGGATAATAAACGTGGTAAACTCCATTTAAATAGGACAAAACCAACTAAGCATATAAGTAGACCCGGAGGTGAGAAATTTCATGCGACAAAGAATCATGAAGCAACTCTATCACTGCGTTGTACTCGATGACATTATTTGTGGCATCACCTAGAAAAATACCTCCGGAAGATAGAAACTGGCCTCTGGGTGTGAAAATCACATAAGCTGTGAAATAAATCCTCCAAGTGTTTTGGATAACATCATTTGAGAACCCACTGAACACCTCTAATTCACTTGACATCTGCCATAGTGAAAAATAAGACATAAATAACCACACGTCCATAAAACAAAAAAATACAAAAATGTATAAGAACTATACATATGTACAAGAAGTCACCTAGGCGACCAACCTAAGAGTAATACTTCTTGAGGTAGAGCCAATTTCTAGGCTCCACCAAGGAATTTCCATCAAATTCAACCAGGTGGTAATCATCCTTCTTTAAGACCTCTTTCATGATGAAAGGTCTGAAGCACATGGGTTTGAACTTGCTTTCCCCTAGGGGTATTTGTCTTGATCATAGACCAGGATGAGATCGCCTTAAGAGAAAATATGAGGATGAATGGACCGATCATATTGACACTTGACTCATTTCTTATAATCCTCATTGGCCAAGGCTACATCACGACACTGCTCATCGAGATGCTCAAGATATAATGGGTGTTCCTCAAGCAGTGAAGTGTCTGGCAGTAATTCCACTGCCAACTTTAAAGATGGGATCTGACAGTCAATAGGCAAGATTTCTTCCAGCCTGTATACGAGTTGAAAAGGTGAGAAACCAATGGAAGTCTTTATAGACATTTGGTAGGCCCACAACACTGAGTACACCATCAAATTCCAATTTGACTTGGAATAATTGATCGTTCACTGAAGAATAGTCTTGCGAGACTTATTCACAACCTCAACCTAACCATTCACTTGTGGGTAGTAGGGTGATGAATGTTCTTTCCTAAACCCAAGATTTGATGTTAAATCGGTCATCATTTTGTTTAGGAAGTGACTTCCATGGTCAGTGACAATATCCTTCGGGATGTCGAACCTTTCTACTATCTAGTTAAAAATGAAAAGATACATTGTTTCTTCATCATTGTTGAATGTTGGCATATCCTCAAACCACTTCATGAAGTGTTCTACTACTACGATGATGTAACGATGCCCACTAGATGAAGCCATGTGACATGTAGTAAAGTTAATCCCCCACTTATTGAAAGGACCAACAACAATAACATGAAACATGGGAATAGGATGTTCCCACATCTTCTGAGAGAAGATCTGACACAAGTTTTACTTCTTGACCGACCCAATGAAATCTTTGATTAACGTAGGCCAAAAGTAAGTGGCACGTAGAATCATTTGGGATATTTACAACCTAGAAAAATGACTACCACATGCTCCAGTGTGGCAGTTGTTCAAAAGGATCTCTTATTCCTTGTGTATAAGGCACCGACGAAGAATGAAATCTACACCTCGATGATACAAAGTGTCATCGAGTATGAGATATTTTTGTTCCTGATGGAGAATTCGTCGCGGGAACCAAAAGCAAGGCACTTCAAAGTCTAGAGATAGACTAGTAAATCTCCATACCAAAGATCTAAAGATGTGATCAGAAAAATATATCCTTTGATGGGATATTCTTTGGGCATGACATCACTAGATTCAACTGGTAGTTCTGAAATAAGTTCTGAAAAGACCAACGACTTTTTGGATTTTGCGGAGACAAAATCCAAGTCAAATTCTTGGAGGATTAAAATTCATCTACTAATCTTTGCGTCAATAACCTGTCATGTCAACACATATTTAAAAGGGTTCACAATGACAATGATGGTGGTCTTGTGAAGAAGAATGTAATGACAGAATCGCTGGATAGCATGAACTGCCGCCAAATAAATCTTCTCAACATGGGAATAGTTGATTTCCGACCCAACCATGTTATAGGACAAATTGGTAAGTGTGGACACAAACTAATCTCCCTAGATTCACTACGAAACTAGAACAAAACAAGACATTACACTACTCTTTCCTTATATTTCAATTATCAAATGAGAAATGGATATAGAACATACCTTTTAAATATCAAATATCTGACTTCTCCAATGCAACCCAAGCTTCATCATGAGGCTTATGGATAAATATATGCAAAATAACACAAGCCAACGAGGACAAGAATAACAGAGCCTACTTGATATGAAACTATGTATGTGATCAAGAAATCATACAATATGGACAAATACGATTCATATAGGAAAGCAAAGTGCATCTGTATTAAATAATAGAAAGAGAGATTAAAACCAAAGCCTTGATTTTGCAAGGTCCCTTCCAACTGTCCCTCATTTCCCACACACTTATGCTCCAAGAATTCTGAGACTATATATCTAAAAGTCACTCACAATCTATCTTGACAAGGCAAAACTAAAAACCACTCTAACCAAGCTAACAATCTCAAGCCAAATTCCCAATCTAACTTTCTCCATGAGATCTCCTCTCCTTTTATAAGATGAAGAGGATAAGGTGAGGAGTTTAGGATGACCCCACTAAATCAGAAAAGAAAGTAATATCCAAACCGATCGAAGGCCACCTCACTAGAGAAGCTTCTCCTTCTAGAAGCATCGAGAATATGCTCATTTTTCCCATATATGAAAATCGTCGCACCCCTATAACTAAGAAGAGTGTGACGATGTCGCAGGACAAGTTTAGTACAACAATTGATGATATAGGATCATCTCACCCATAACATTAGGTAGGGTGCGACGATCCTCCATAATAGGGTTTTTACAAAGGAAAAGACAACTTCTTCTCTCAGGAAAAGTTCTTCTCCCTTCTTTCTTTATAAATTCAGGCCATTGATCCTTCTAAAGACAAAGGATAGGTTTACATAATTAATGGTCATAAGGGTGACGAAACTAATGTGTAACAAATAGCCCCCCGAAGTATGAAGTTAGAACAAAGTGATAGCTGAAATACTTTGTTGAGTGTGTGTAGGGAACAATGAACATGTCGATCGGAAACCTGCCAACAAACAAGGAAATAAAATACAATAATATATCATCACTGAGGTAGCAATTCCCATACTCAAAATACAAGTGACTCAAAGCATAAGTGACGACATGCAAAGATCCATGTCAAGTAAGACAGGTCATGGCCACTAAGCATACACTGTGGATTCATGCCAATGTGACTCAAATATGAACATAGCCACCAAAAATACACTATGGATCTATGTGTTAAAGACTCAAATTTGAACATAGCCATGTGACATACACTGTGGATCTATGCAACAATACAATATGAATATACTGCAATGCAGTCTGGATCATTCATAAAAGATTCATGGTCTTCATATCCATCACTCTATAGTACAAATCTAATCATGCAAATACATGTGCTGAAGTGGAACATGCTAGAAACCACTTGATTACCGACCATTAATGAATATCGTTAACAAGTGCGAGGGAAATCACCATTAATGTCAATGAATCCTAAGGTACACTATTACAATCCAACGGGTGAAAATTTGTGAGATGAAGTCGAACACTCGATGGAATCTTCCAATCAGGGTTCAATAATGAAAATCCATTGTCGAAAGTGAGGAAACATGCCATTGAGGCATGCAAGTTCCAAGGTACCAATTAGTTTCTAAGTCTAATTCCTGGATAATGAGTTGAAGTCAATAGGAAAAGACTCGTCACAGGAAGGCCTTAATGTATCCTCCATTAATGACACAAAACAAGTAAAATGATTTGAGGTAGATAAGAATAACAAGTGATTCAGGACTAACTCAGGGATGGTCGACACAATAGAAGGATTAAGGACTGCAGAAATGCCCAACACAATAGAATGATTTTAGGGTTGAATTTCTCTTTGAACATATTAATGACACAACAATTATCTTGGAAAAACTAACTAAACAACAACAATCATAGACCAATTTGTAATCTTATAAAGGAGTATGATCGGGAGACAAGTGGATTTTCCAACCTAGACACAAAGCAAGTGAAAGGGTGTCATGTTCAAAAGCGACTCTTCTATAGAATATAGTTTTAGACACATTTCTTTCCCAATTTTTCCCCCACCATTTCTAGCGAGTACCTCTTTATTTTTACACAACCTTGAGCAGGATAACATATGCTTGAACTGTAATCTAATTCTTCGGATGATTCCTTCAGAGTATTTTTAATGAACCCTAGGAAGGAGTGGTTCGGTCCCATATGGGCCTCTCGATGTTTGTTTTACGAGTCCAAAGAAGGAAAACTCAGGGGTTTTTCATGTCTAGAGAGTCTGAAAAACACTTAAAGAAAAATACTAAAGGTCCTTTTCCATAAAGTAGTCTGATGAGACCGAAAAATAGATAATCTACCGCTCAATAGACATTTTCTTCAAATACTTTAACGAGCGTGAAAAAAAAAAGATCGCTCAAAAATATTTTCATGTTTAGAGAGTCTGAAAAGAGTTTAAAGGGAAATCCAAGGGGTTCCTTTTTCGTATAACCTTTATGAGTCCAAAAAAGTGATAAAATTTTACTCGATTACATTTTCAGGTATTTACGAGCACGAGAAAGAACAAAGACTGAGCTTAGGATTGTTTTCATTTTTACGCAATCTTAAAACAAAACAAAACTATGGTTGGGATAGATTTTTATTTTTACACAAGATTAAAACTAAAAAAAACTATGCTTGGACCTGGTTTCATTTTTACACAAGCTTGAACTAGAGGAAACTATGCTTAAGTTAGGTGGTTTCATTTTTACACAAGATTGAACCATACAAAAATATGCTTGGACTTCCCAACATATAACACAGGGATGGTTGGTTGGTACTTATCCCCTAGCTTAAGAAACTAGCATCTTAACTTCAACATGAAGTCCAGAGGATGAAAGCATTTCCCCCAAACCTTTGTTTCATCCCTTGACATAGGAGGATGAAAAGAAGCTTCAAATACTATACGTAATGAAGTACTTGACTCAATCAAAGAAGGGGAAAATCTATCTCATTTTTTAACGAGCTTGACACAGGAACAAGAACTATGATCGCGAATCCAGGTTCAATCCTCAGACCTCTATTTCATTTTTAATGAGCTTGACATAGAAACATGAACTATGCTCATGAATCCAGGTTCAGTCCCGGGACCTTTGTTTCATTTTTTAATGAGCTTGACATAGAAAAAAGAACTATGGTCATGAATTCAGGTTCAATACCCATAGCTCTATTTCATTTTTTAATGGGCTTGACACAGAAACAAGAAATATGCTCATAGATGGTTTAATTTTTTAATGAGATTAAAATCAGAAAACCATTCTCAAAGATGGTTTAATTTTTTAATGAGCTTGAAATCAGAAAACCATGCTCAAATATGGTTCCATTTTTTAATGAGATTGAAATCAGAAAACCATGCTCAAAGATGCTCTTCTTAATCATGAATTCCAAGAGGACAATGCTCTGGAAGGACACCATGTTAAGGGAAAAAACTCGGTCATGGCCTCCAAGAGATCTTCACTTGACGGAAGAAACACGCTCTGGAAGGAACACATATCGAGGGTCGGGATAGGGATAAGGAGGTCATGCTCCAATAACGCTACCTAAAAGATCAACATGTCAACTACTAGATCCAATTAATAAGATATTGAGCATATAATGAGAGGCTCATCTGCATCGACAACTGAAGGCATGGGAGATAATGCCACATAATTAACCTGTGGCGGGGGTGATACCGTCTACATATAAGAACCGTTAAGGAGGTCATCGAGTTGATGGTCAAGTCAAGACCAACAAATGAAAGTTGATCAATAACCACAATTCTTCCATCATGAGGGAAATATATCACACGAAAAAGAGTGGACATAATAACTTTCATGGCATAGAAATAATATTTTCCAAGGAGTAAATCGAAATGCAAGGGGTCCTAGACTACCATAACATCATTAAAGATAGTTTTCCCTCCCAAAATTATGGGAAACTGAGGAAGGGTCCCTAAAGTTTGATTGGTTCTTCTCTTAAATTATAGTGGATTCTACATAACTGGTACAATTTGATGATAACTCAAATCTTGCCAAGCAATAGCGGACAAAATACTAACGGTTGAACCTTCATCTATCAGTGTTTGAGGAATGTCCCGACCACAAACCTGTACTGTGATCTTGAAATACATGTGAGAGAGAAGATGAGGTCCAGTTAGTGCACCCAATCAAAAAGGATGGCCTCATTACTTGGAGGGGGTTCTACGGGAGAAGGAGGAATACCCCCCAACATGGTAGATTTTGTATCGACGAGCAAAATGTGGGAAAAATCAGGTTTAATCTCTAGAGAGAGAGTAGGATCGACCGGGATCCGATCGATCACTTGAGTTTCATTCTCTAAGGGGAGAATGGGGTCGACGGGTGGAAACAGATCAACCACTTGGGTTTCACTCTCTAAGGAGAGAGTGGGATCGACCACTTTGTCAATTGGTTCAACAAAGCACGTGACCAGATTGACCATATGATCAACCAGACTGATCGACGAAGGGACAAGATTGATCATTCCATCAACTACAGGTGGGTCGAGAGTAATCTTGTGATAAGAAGTTGGAAGATGAGGTTTTGAAATAGTCATGTCTTCCAATAATTTCAAGTCTTTGTCCATATGAAGGAAAAGGTGAGTTGGATGGCTCCCTCCGCATAACATACATGAGAACTTGACTCTACTTTTATTCTTCCCAACGATATCTTGACTATTTGATGGGAGGTTATTAGCATGATGTTCAGAGGCTGACCACATGGGTTGGTGAGGGTGTTTAGACCATGCTTCTATAACCTTGGACAGACCAGGGAAATCCTTAAGAAGATGGATACCCTTACAAATCCTAGAAGGGTACTTGGGCTTACAGGTTTTCTGGGTGATCTTGGCATCATCTACATTCCTAGCATGATTAAAGTAACTGGTTGTTTTACAACATGTCTGTAAGTGGTTGGAAATTTGGACCCTTGTTTATTTTTCTTCTTCTTAATCTTCCTTTTCTTCTTCTTCTTATTCACTAGGTTACTAGCTTCAGAGCTTTCACTCGGCGAAAAATATGAAACGGAAGAAGACCCCGCAATTGAATAAGGTGAAGAAGATATTATTGGTGAAGAAGATCTTACTGGTGAATAAGTTGAAGGATCAACATGAGGTTGATTTTATTGGGGGTAAGTGCTTACAACCGAAGCATTAGTTGCATTCGATATTACCTGAGTGGAAAACAACCATACTAGTAATCCAATTGTGAGACCTAGAAGGCTCAAAGTAGCAATGTAAGGAGGACCAATGTTTCTGTAAGAAGGAAAAACAAAAGGTTCCCCTGGAAAAGGGGTTATTTCATTGGTCGTTCCGGGAACTGACGCCATTAAAAACAGATCAAACCTAGAGTATACTAGGGAAAACAAACAACAAACGCTAAAAATCTAGGAAGAAAACAAGCAAACAAAACCTTCTTATAATGAACGCACTAGTTGGTGATGAAATCCAAGATCGTGAGAACAATGTAAGAAGGGGCTGAGATAGAGAGGGTGGAAAAGTTACGTTGATGACCTGCTTAACGGACTTGCACCTTTGTGCAAGATCCCACACATAATCATGGGTATACCCTCCAAGGAGCCCGAGTGAGTTTGGCCAATGTCTATTCTAGGTACCGTGAAGACTTTCCCCTCCACAGTCACCTCGTGTAAATACCCTAAAGAGATAGGCCACTAAGGTTACCAATTATGACAATGATTCCTGGGGAAATAGTTGATAGTCCAATCCACGTGAAAAGGTAGGGTATCTAAGCCCGAAATCAACTCGAGAAGGTCCCCACAGGATTTTCTTCTCAAGAGAACCCCAATAATATGCACAATCTCTACACTAATCCAACAAATCAGGTTGAGTAACTCTTCCAGTTCTAATGCGACTTCATGATTGACCCTTGTGTTAGAAGGGCTTCCCAGGAAAAAATGTAGCAAGTGGATTTGAATTCTCCCTATATCAAGGTTCTATTTTTTTTTGAAGCTTTGGAAAATTATCTTTCACACCTATTCCAAAGCCCTACAACTAATCTAATGTAGGTTTTCTACCATAAAATATAAAAATGTCTAATCAATTTTTATAAGCGCTTTATTTTAAGGTTGTTTTTACTCAAGAGGAAAATGGCATGGACTATATGATGTTTTGACCGACTCTAAACAATGCAAAGAAATGAGAATGAAAATATTTCACTTTGATGAAAGCTATATTACGAGAAGGAGAAAACGTTTATAATTCCCAGATGCACAATGTCCCAATTTTTTATTGAAATCATCAATATCAAGATCTTCAAGAAATGAGCCAAAGAGACTCTACACCAATACATGATTCTTTCCCCCCCCCCGGCCATGAGGGGGATTTGTTTTTAAGAATTCAAGGCCAAAAATTCCAAAAACCATGCAATTTCGCTACTTCAAATGAAAAGATGCCCCCAATCTAATGAAAAGAAAGAAATTATTATTATTTTTGTTTAAAATATAACTAAAATCATATTCAAAGATGTTAAGCAAACTATAATCAGACCCAACAAATCACCCCAAAACCATATCTAAGATCTGGGAAATAAAAAACATCCAAAATCAATTTTTTTCACAATCGTCGCAAGTTGTAGACTAACATAGCACAACGATCCATGATCATCGCAGGCCAAAGAACAATATAGTGTGATGACATCAAACTATGTCTAATACGAAGAGTGCATTGATCCTAAATCGTTGCACTATCTCTCAAAGCAGGGTGCGACAATCAAAGGAAAAATGGAAAAAATAAAAAGCAAGAAGTTTTTTCAGTGAAATTAAATAGTCAAATAGTCAACTTGGATCTCCCAGTGACTTAGAAAATAGAACCCAATAAATCAAAGAGAGAGAGTGTTATCACTGAAATTTCATCCGCACGTGGCGACAAGAACTCCACATCATCAAAACAGGACTGGAGTCATTCATGGCACAGGATTAATGCCACAGCATTGCAAAAAGGGTC
>SNQJ01S0026969.1:70174-80666 GCA_010110895.2 Picea sitchensis
CCAAGGGGAACACTTTCTCAGTTAGATCAGTGCAAGGGGTGCACCCTGGGGAAGTATGTAAAGTCCACCTTTCATGAAAAGGAGAATCGTGCTTCGGTAATCCTGGAGAGAATTCACACGGACATGTGTGGACCATTCTCGATTTCTTCAAAAACAAAACATAGGTATTATGTTATTTTTTTTTATGACTTTTCTCGTAAATGCTACATATTCTTCATGTAGAAGAAGGATCAAACATTCTCAAAGTTCTGTTAGTTTAAAGCATTGGTGGACAAAGAGTCGGGAAAGCAAGTGAAGGCTCTAAGGAGAAATAATGGTGGAGAATAAATCTCTAACGAATTCAAATACTTCTGCAGCAGAGAAGGAATTCAAAGAGAACTCATAGTGCCTCATAACCCACAGCAAAATGGGGTCATAGAGAAAAAGAACAGAATGATCGTGGGTGAAACACGAGCAATGTTGCATGATCAGAGCCTACCAATGCATTTGTGGGAAAAAGCATGAAATACTGTGGTTTATGTGCAGAACCATTGTCCTCATAGAATACTTGGCATGAGTACACTTGAAGAATATTTTACTGGTAAGAAACCTGATGTTTCACATTTAAAAATATTTGGCTCATCTATTTTTGTGCATGTGAACAAGGATGCTAGGAAGAAGTTGGAACTGACTGTTGAAGTTGGGATATTTTTGGGGTACACAGAAACACCCCATAATTATCGTCTGTATTTGCTGAACAGTAAAATGGTTGTTATGCGACGGGATATAAAATTCGATGAGGGAAAAGCCATGTGGTTGTCGCTTGAGAGGGAGCTAGACTTGCATGTAGAAGAGGAACTGGTGGTTCCAAAAGATGAGTCTCAAGATGTGGATCAGCCACATGAAGAGGTTCATGGAGTGGAGGAAACCACTCAAGAAGATCCATCCATCAGAAATGGCAGAAAGTGCACCACAAAAGTTGACAGATTGAGACTAGATGTTACACAGAATGTAGGAGCCCCTATTTCACAGCGCAGACAGAGACATTCTCCTGATCGATTTGTTGGATACATGGATCTTATGAGAAACTGTATTGTGACTGAACCATCTTCCTTTCAGGAAGAAGTGCAGGACCCCACTTGAGTTGATTCTATGGTAGAGGAGTATGAATCCATTGTCAAAAATAGTGTATGGGAAATTGTCCCAAGACCGGTCGACAAATCAGTGGTAGGTTCGAGATGGATCTACAAGGTAAAGCAAGCTACTGATGGGAATGTGGAGGAATACAAGGTAAGGTTTGTGGCCCGGGGCTTCTCACATATTGAGGGGATAGATTATGGTGAGACCTTTGCACCTGTCGCAAGGTACTCTTCCATAAGATCCATCCTTTCACTCTCAGCATAGATGGGTTGGCGCATTCATCAGATGGATGTAAAAACTGCATTCATCAATGGGATCATTGAGGAAGAAGTGTACATTGAACATCCAGAAGGTTTTGAGACCTTTGACCGAGAGTCGCATGTGTGCAGACTCAAGAGAGCATTGTATGGGCTAAAGCAAGCACCTCGTGCTTGGTACACTCAGATAGACAACTATTTCACCGGATTAGGCTTCACGAAAAGTGAAGCGGATGCAAAGCTATACCAAATTGTGGTGGAGGGTAAGATTTTTATCATTGTGCTTTGTGTTGATGATTTAATATTAACTGGTGATGAGAAATTGATACACTCATGCAAGGAGGACCTTGAAAAGGAGTTTGATATGAAATATTTGGGCCTTCTTCATTATTTCCTTGGATTGGAAATATGGTAGCGAGATGGTGAACTTTTTGTGTCTCAAGGAAAGTATGCTATAGAGATATTGGGTAAGTTTCACATGGAGGGCTGCAAACCCATGGATACTCCTCTTCCAGGAAACTAGAGGAAAGAGGATGCTACTTCTAGAGAGGTAGTGGATGCTACTATCTATCAACAGTTAGTGGGATTGCTAATGTATTTAGTGAACACGAGACCGAACATTTTCTATGCAGTTAACCAGCTATGTCAAGCGATGGTTAAGCCTACCAAACTCTTTTGGAAGGCAGGTAAGCATGTCCTAAGATATATGAAGGGCACATCTGAGTATGGATTATGGTACAAATAGACGGATGAGGTGAATTTGCATGGCTTCACGGATGCAGATTGGGTTGGAAGCCCAAAGGACAGAAAGAGCACATCAGGGGGGATCTTTAGTATCAGAACTACAATTGTTTCTTAGTACAGTAGGAAACAGAGATCCGTGGAACTTAGTTCAGCGGAAGCGGAATACATGGCAGCAAGACAAGCTGCATGTGAGGCTATCTGGATGAGGAAGATCTTCGTTGGTTTGTTTGGTTCTCATTTAGATCCGATAGTGATTTATTGTGATAATCAGAGTTGCATTAAACTCTCGATTAGTCCTGTGTTTCATGACATATCTAAGCATATAGATATCCAGTATCATCATCTCAGAGATTGTGTGCAGTGGAAGATCATTTTGTTTCAATACATTCCTACAGAAGATCAGGATGCAGACATTCTGACGAAGGTGCTCACCAGGAGAAAATTTGAATATCATAGAGACAGGATTGGGGTGAAGGATAATCCCTTTCTTGTTGAGAGGGAGTGTTGAAAAGTCAACAATAAACAAGTATCTAATTTATTTTTCCCTTAAATAAATTAGAAAATAAATATTAATCTATTATTTCATTCATAACTGAGTGAGTTGTATTTGTAACAGAATTATAAGTGTAGTTAAGTGAGTTAATATCAGTTGTACTAGTTGTAACTAAACATGCACTAGTGAGAGTTCAGTTAATCAGTGAACTCACATGAAACTGAAGATTCACCACGGTTAACTACATGCATGTTAGATCCAGTGGAGACCCAGTTGAGATAACAGGTGAAAGGGACAGTTTGGCTATCAGTTTTGATTTGATCACACATGCAGTGGATATGCTTATGAGCATGTGCAAACTAAGTAATTGATTCAATTCATTGTGAGAATTCAAATTGCAGAGATTGTGCAGAGGAGGCAAGTTGTCTGGACACAGGAATTGGCACATGTATTTGTTGATTTGTGTATGATAGTGTGAGACAATTGTATTGTATTGATATCTTTTGGATTAGAGTTTTGTATGAGATTGTTTCATGATTCATGATATACATAATATATGATAGTGGGGTTTTTAGCTTTACGCTTTCCCGGAAAATATTTTGTGTTATGTGTTATTGATATTTCACTTTGTGATTGTGGTTTTGATCATGGTTTAATTTTCTGCAAGAATAATAGTAGAAGCAATTCTGTATTTAATAGTGGCGTAAATTGTTAGATCGGGAGAATCGCAGGAAAAACATTAAGTGTATCAAAATTTATATAGTGGTTAAGTGGATACTTCTAGAGGAAGCTACTTGGAGAGTATAAATAAGAGAGAAACGGTCTCCCATTAGTATCCATTGAGAATATTGAGTATCTACAAGTGACTGAGGTAACCAAAGGATATATAAGATGAATTTTAGAGGGAAGGTGAAGTAAATAAGGCTGAAATTCAAGGGAGGATAAAGTTTTTTGATGATGCTTTCTAAGGTATGTTATTTACAGGTCATCTCATGATTTTTGCAATAACATTTTTTATAGAATGATTCAGATAGCGGAATATGGAGGTTGTTCACAAAACATATCCAAGTAACTATGATAAACATTTCATCTTGTGGGTCGTTTACTTTTGGGAGTTACACTACGTGGAAAATAAGGTTTGTGGTTAGTAGTGAAACTAGTCTAAAACAAGTGTTTCGGGTAAAAATGTCATAACTTCTTCATAAGAGATCCAAATTCAGTCAGAAAACATTTATTGGTTATAGTATCGTCTGTAGTATGTTGTGTATGATTTTCATATCCATACAACAAATATTATTTGTGGGGCATTCTATACACGCTCACTCTCTAGAATAAGCCAGAATTCAACAAGGTATGTCATTTTCTCTATAAATCCTTTTCTGGGAGGTTCCAAGCAGTGAAACATGCAGAAATTGTAGAAATGAAACTGAAAAAAATTGTGTAATATTTTCAGATCTGTATTCATTACAAGTATGTGATCATATACACTAGGTCTATTATAGAGTTACAAATCAGATTTGGATTATGAAATTGATGAGGGATTTTGGTTGAGGTATGTTGTTGAAGTTATTGGTACAGATAGAGGTTGTATAACAGTGAGGTTCTAGCACATGGTTTGAGGTACAAAATTTTGGTATAGTGTTTAAGGTATATGTGATCAGATCATATTTCTTGATGATAATACAATGACATATTTAATAGAACATGTTATGATTGTGAAATATTCAGTTTCTACATTTGGCACTTATATTTTAGGGTGGTTGGATGGGGAAAGGATAGGTGGTTGTATCCACCTTCTAGTTGTAGCTGAAGAACATAGGGGTTTGTAGCCTCCTTTTGGTTGTATCCATAGAATTGGGGAGTTGGAGCTTCCCTCATGTTGTAGCCTGAAAATAGGAGGTTGGAGCCTCCTTCCAGCTACAGCTGGAAAACAAAGGAAGTTGGTGCTTCCAATGAATGTAATTCTTAAAGACAAATAAGAAAAATCATTACTTGGTTTTCTCCCTCATTGGGTTTCCACATAAAAATATTGGTGTACTATGTATGTGTATGATTGCTCATTTGTTCATTTTTTATTTACTCCACAATTATTGGATGATAATGTTATATTGATCATAAAGATAAATAACACTTTCATATTGTGCTTAAAAGGATAAAAAATCTCTATTACTGATTCACCCCCCCTCTCAGTAATCCAACAATTNGGTATCAGAGTTGGTTCCTTCAGAAATCAGTTTAACCACTGAAAGGTAGATCATGGAGAGAAACAATATGTATAAAAATGGAATACCACAGTTTGATGGACAAAAGTATGCATTCTAGATCAGAAGGATGAAAACATATGTACATGCATAGGGATTTGAAGTTTGGAAATCAGTTGTAGATGGATACAAAGAACCAACAGTTCCACCAACAAATGAAAATGGAAATAAACTTAGTCTAAATAATTCCAAATCCACAAATGCACTTCTGAATGGTCTTTGTGATTCGTTATATAACCAAGTTATACATTGCAAAACTGTTAAAGATATTTGGGACAAAATTCAAAATATTTATGAAGGAGATTCAAAAGTCAAAGAAGCAAGCTTCAAACTTACAGAGGCAAATTTGAACAACTGAAGATGAAGTAAGATGAGAATATTGAAACTTACTTCTTACGAGTTGATGAAACAATGAATGCAATCATAGGATTGGGAAAATTAATTGAAGAATCTGTAATTATTCAAAAGGTACTTGTTGAGGAAAATATATGAAATTGATCTTACTCAAGCATTTTCAGATTTTGGTTGGATAAAGAAAAATAGACGGGAATATCACCCTATGTTTATAGCCATCAAAATTAATATCCTAACTCACAAGTATTGATTACAAGTGTTTAGGATAGATTTTTATAAATAAAATCTTGTTGAAAAATTCATTATTTATTTGATTTTATGAACATAACTGTTGCTAAATAAATATAGAGACAGAAGTAAAGACACCAAGGGGATAATAAAGACAGATGAAACATAAATAAATCCTTTATTTCATTCCAATTCATCAAATATTCATTCACCTTACAATATTTTATGAAGAAGTTTTGGACCAAAGTCAAACTTAGACATCCCCAATGAAACATACAAAAGGACCTCTGACAGAAAATAAAAAAATTGAACTCTAAAAGTTGGATCATCTTGCCACATATTGTTTCCCACTCGACTCTACACAATATACTTTGTCAGTCATGAAAACTAATTCACAAACAGACAAGTCTACACAGACTATCAAAGATAGATCAACACCTCTGAAAAACAAAGCGTCTGAATGATGTAATTCAGCCCTGAAACTTGTTGTCTACAATAAGACCCTGTTATCATAAAAACGAATTAGGCTTGTGATAAATTAAGGAATGAATGAAAAATGAACTATCTCAACACAAACTCAAAGAGAAAACCTTAGTATGTGTATCCTTATATTCTCCCCCTGTTCCTCCCTTTCCTTTTTCTTTTAAGCAAATTAGAATTGGTTGAAGTAGTTGAACTACTTCCTTAGTTAAGTTAACTAATAACTCAACCAACTTTTAGTTAAGGGGGAAAAGTAATAAATCATAATAAGGGTTTTAAATAAATAATAATTAGTACATGGGACCCCTTGTGACTCCCTTTACCTTTTAACAATCATAACACAACTAGTTAATTAAACAAAACATCTCTCCTTGTGACTCCCATAAGTACATTCATATTTGACAACTTATCCAATGATTTTTGAAATTATTTCCAAAATATATTACTCATATATCCAAAAAAAAATCATGATGTCCAAAATTTTTGAAGTCAATTGCCATCAACAATAAATAAAATAAAACTTAAAATCCATATTTTCCACTCAGAGATGCAATCTTTCCCTTGTTACTATTGTCACCTTTTGATATCTCTAAATTTTCCTTTGGTTGTACTGAGCCTTTAGGCCTAATACCATTGATCATCTGAGAACAATCGTCCCTCAAATGCATCTGGGAGGACACAGATTTATTAGAGCCATTGGAGGGTGAGGAAGGGGAAATAATGGATTTTCCTTTGTTAGGGGCATGGTGGGCCTTGGTTTTCAACCTTTTTCTAGCATGGGAAGAATGAACTGGTGAGTGGACAGGGGTAGCTTGGACAATCTAATTGATAGGAGAGGGAGGAGGTAAAGACAAATTGGGCTAGCCACGATGTTGGGAGACTATCGGGTGTAAAATCTCTTTCCATCCATCGTTTTCAGGAACATCAAGTTGCAATGAGACATGAGGGGGAAGGAGGATACCAAGGGATTATGGATCTTGGAAGGGAGGCCTTTCAGGCCTAGGTTGGACCATTCCTTGCTCAATCCAATTGAAAATCCTAGCCTGAAATAGCTAGCCTAACTCGTGTGAGTAAACATCAAAGTGAATGGAGAATCTTGGCCTTTTCAAGCCCCTGTTCCAATTACCTCTTCCTCATTTACCTCTTCCATGGCTACCTCAGCTGAAAAGGCTCATTCATGTATTCATAATTGATTAGAAAATAGTTTCTTTGACAATCATACATGACAACGCTTTTAAAATATGAAATAAATTTTGGCTCAACAACATATCAGACTCATGCAATCCAATCCATACAAATTGTTTAACCGTTTTCAATGAGTAGGGGGTGAACAAAGGTTATGGGATATGTGAGGGGTTTGTATTAAGAGAAACATGTTAAAAAGAGGGGGAAAAGAACATGGTTACTGCTCACTTGACAACAACAATCAACTGAAATGTAAACCAAAGAACCTGTCACTGTAATCCATCCCTATGATATTAAACTGTCACAACACAGAGATCCCCTTAACTGTAATTAAAGTTTAGGAATAAGGTGTGAGTAATGAATGTGGGAAGGCGAGGGGATTGTAATTAGTAAAAAGTGGAATAATGGTAGGGAAAGAGAGCAGATATTTTTCATAAAATTAATTAAGTAATCCATAAAACCATTCTATATTTAAATGAAAAAGATCCAACACTAACCAAATAATCATTGTGATCAAGTAAAAATCTACCGTGTATAATTTAATCATTTATGTGTATTACTTTCTCACTGTTCCCAATTAAATTTTTAACATAGTGTCATCAAACTCAAAACAATATGCCTTCCAAAACAATCTATATAAGAGTTTTGTTTCTTCTTATTTGTCACATTTAATGTTTAAAACAATTTACAAATGAACACACAGTCACTTTTTTCCACTCTATTCGACATCAAACATCAACCATTTTCCATGAATTATTTCCTTAATCAAACACAAACACAAAAATCATGCCTGATTCCATTCCTCTAATCAATTTAATAATCAAATTACAAATGAAATCATACTGTTATAAAACCTGTGCCCATCTCTAATGGTGTAATCAATGATATCCATAAACATATATAGTGGACATCCAAGTCACAACTATCATGATTTTAAATTGCAATACTTCTGATTGGAAATTAAAACACACAGTAACAACAACCACCATTTCAACTTTAAACATGTTGTAGAAAACCCACACATACCAACACATCATGCACGAAGCATCATTGTGACTTAATAAACTATAAACTAATGTTGGGTTAACAATCCAATTGTTACAAAATAAGAGACAATGACTTTGTATCCAATCCCATTTCTCAAATCAACCAATTAACCATGTTGAGGTATTGATTTGATTGTTATAATAAACAATGCAGTGACTAGATACCAATAAACAAAACCAATGTCAACATTATCAATAGAGATTAGCCAACATTAAGCCACTATTGATGATACCCCACCAACTCATAATAGTCTACAATATACTGGCATGATATAACGGGCTCCATATATTAAAACCGGACTTTGAAAAATCAAGGGTTCACTCTATGGAACCAACATAAGAAGACTAGAGTTGACCACCAACAATAGGTGAGAAAATTTTGAGACAACACAGTGGACACACAGGCTATATCACCAATATATTTGCAAGAGAGGGTGATGGTTTTCTAGGTAGGAGAGAGTAACATAGGAGCAAAGGTCCCTCACAGGCCAACAAATAACACTCAAAACACGTAGGGCATAACCCTCACGGTTTTCCCCTCAACCCGAGTAATGTTGATATAAAATAGAGCCATGAGACAGAAATCAATCCTCAAATAAATCCCCTTGGCATAGTATCTATCATAACCAAATACATAGATTCCAATAGTATAAACGAGACCATACCTAGGTGAAATGATATACAATGACACACAATGGTTCGAAATCAAACCCATCAACCAAATACGACTGGTTATGTTTACAAGAACTATGTGGAGACAAGAAACAATTATGGACCGAATGAAAACCTTCAAGAAAAACCCATCTGACAACAAAGAGCCTTTATGGCTTCTATCACACAAAATTGTCAATGAAACTGTGACTTCAACCATTATAGAGAAATATCACAAGTTTACATAGTTTTCAGTATCAAGAAAAGCACAGACCCATACATCACCAAGCCAATATTTATTTCATAACCAGAGCAGGTTCATGGATGGAAAAAAGACATACCTATAACCAAAAATCCTTAAAAACATGAGCTTGACCGAGTAGTTCTTCCTTTGCCTAAAAATCATAGTTTAACCACAGCGAAACACAATTTAACAATAGCCAAGCTAGGGTGACTGCCAGTGGGAGAGGTATGGAGTGACGTGCAGTAAATGCACACCGCCTCCATTCTCTTTTCATTTAATTACTTAGTACACACCAACCAACCCTCCATTAATCCATGCATCAAACTCAACATTCATTACTTGCCAAATGCGCCACCCTATGTCACATTAACCATTTCCAACCACACCATAACGCATATCACATTTTTTCCCATATAAATCAATAAATCATATAGCCACTAACCTCGTTAGCTAGGACTAACAATAATCCCTTAATTCCAATGCATGTAGTGTAACATAGTTTAATTTCTTACTTGGACTTTTTTCATATTTCTTTTATCCTTTTCCATGACTAACATATATTTTGTGTAGGTGTAACATGTAATAGATCATGGCACAATTAGCATAGAAATAATAGTTCACATAAGCCGTCATGACATGGAATTGAGAATTTTAGAGTAAAGAAACTCACACATAGCATGGATTATCCATCACCCATTTGTTGCGAATAGAACCAACATTTGAACATCAATCATGATCAAACCTATAAGCAATGTCAAAAAACAACATAAACATTGAATAAGAACCAGATATAATCCCCCAATATACAAGGGGCTCCCACCTACTAGTATTATATATATTGTTAGCTTATAATAATAGGCTTTAGCAATACTTTGCGGGCAAAATCCTCGTTGCGAATTTTATCGTCAACTGTACTAAAATCTCTTCCTATGAGATTTGATCCTAAGATATCAGCACTAGAAGAAAGAGTAGATCTAGAATTAATAAGCATGGATGAACTACATGGAATCTTCCTAGCCTATTGTTTCAGGATTAATCCGTAAGTGCGGACACAAACCGATCTCCCAAGATCCACCTGGATCTAGAACAAAACAGGACAGAATAATACACTTTCCCTAGATCTAGCCTATTGAATGAACTAAGAGACAAGGATCATGGGCATACCTTATGAATGCTTTCCTTGGGTCTCTGTTGTTCCAATATTTGCTCCAATGCTCTTGTGTCGTTCAGATCAAAACAGTACAAACCAATCGAAGTAAAGGCAGATCGATATATTCAATAGCTAACCTATACATATGATCAAGGAGTTATGTAATAAAGTGACATCATATTTATGGGAAAGGGACATATTACTGTATTGAATTAATTGAAAGTGAAACTTACAACCTGAGCCTTGATGTTGTAGATCTCCTTTCGATGGCTCCTAGCTC
>SNQJ01S0026969.1:85154-110994 GCA_010110895.2 Picea sitchensis
TTTTTATTTCTCAAACTAAGTATATCAAAGAAATGCTAAAGAGGTTCAGAATGGAAGACTGCAAACTAGTTAACACTCCCATGCAAACCAGTTGCAAGTTGAGAAAATATGACGATTCAAAGTCTACAGGCTAGAGGCAATACCTGTCAATGATTGGAAGCTTACTATATGTGACAAGATCTAAACTAGATGTAATGCAGGAAGTTGGACAATTGGCATGATTTCAAGCAGTACCAAAGGAATCATATTCCTTAGCAGTGAAGAGGATTTTTAGATATATTAAGGGAACATAAGATTTTGGATTATGGTATCCAAAAGGAAAATATCTATCACTTATTTCCTACACAGATGCAGATTGGGAAGGTTGCATTGATGACCGACGAAGAACTAGTGGAGAAACGTTCTAATTGGGTGATTGTTTGGTATCTTGGCTAAGAAAGAAACAATCATCAATATCATTATCTACAAACGAAGAAGAGTATATTGCAACAACAACATGTTGTACATAGGTTCTATGGATGAAACAAACTCTAGAAGATATACAGGTTGAGTATGATGAGCCCATTCCAATCTATTGTGATAATACAAGTGCCATCAATATCTCAAAGAACCTGATGATGCACTCCAAGATGAATTACATTCCAATCAGGTATGAATTTCTACGAGAACAGGTTGAAGAGAATAAAATCAGAGTTGAATATGTGGGAACACAATAACAAGTGGAAAATATCTTTACAAAACCGCTTCCAATGGAAGCCTTTGAGTATCTTTGCCAAAGACTCAGAGTAATTTCAACTACAAAATGAATTCTTTTGAATTCTTATATTATATGTCTTAGATTTACACGAGGAAGCACCATAAAGAGAAAAATTCAGGTTGGGGGAGCAGTTTCAGGAAGCATTCATTCAGGGGGAGTATCCCCAAGGACAGTTTAGTTAGGGGGAGAAACCCCGGATGGAAAGTTACCTTTTCCATTGATGTCAAAGGGGGGGAGATTTATTAGATGCAGGATAGAGAATTAGATGCTTGGAGAGAGAGCACATAGGCATGGTTCTAGGGGGAGAGATGGTTACAGGGAGAGCATGATCGATATGACTTCATTATTGCATTAGAGTGTTTCCATCAATGCCAAAGGGGGGAGATTTTTTATTAATTAGGTTGGTTGTCATTGATGTCAACCCTTGAAGAAAGTCTGGTAGAAAATTTTGGTAGCCCCAATAGTATGATTAAGGGACTTCATTATGATTGATGTATAAATTCATTAATATCAGTGAATTTATAGGTAAGACTATTTTATATGGATAGTATATGTCATGTCATTTCCAATGATATGTGGAATGTCACATAACTCCTCATTGTTAGAAAATTATGGCCATATGAAGTTGGAGAACCCTCATGAGTTATCTAGAAAACCATAGAAGGTCAAATAAGTCAAATTATTCTAGAATATCCTAGAATAAGTTGACCTATCAAAGTGGTTAGTCATGAGTTAAGTGGTTGCAACAAGAAAAATAATTAAAAATAAATTAGTTGTAACTAGAATTGGAGAGTTTACTATTTGTGGATAAAGTGGTTAAGTGGACAAAGTGGTTAAGTGGATAAAGTGGCTAAGCGGAAAAAGTTGGTTAAGTGGACAAAGTGGTTAAGTGGACAAAGTGGATAAGTGGAATATGTTGGTTAAGTGAAAAAATCGGTTAAGTGGACAAAGTGTCTAAGTGGACAAAGTGGTTAAGTGGACAAAGTGGTTAAGTGGATACCTCTAGAGGAAGCTACTTGGAGAGTATAAATAAGAGAGCAAGGGTCTCCCATTGGTATCCATTGAACATATTGAATATCGACAAGTGACCGAGGTAACCAAAGGAGATCTAAGAAGAATTTCAGAGGGAAGGTGAAGTAAATAAGGCCAAAATTCAAGGGAGGATAAAGTCTTTTGATGATTCTTTCTAAGGTATGTTATTTACATGTCATCTCACCATTTTCGCAATAAATTTTTCTAGAATGATTCAAATAGAAAAATTTGGAGGCTGATGAGAAAACATATCCAAGTAACTGTGATAATTTTTTTATCTTACGGGTCATTTTATTTTGGGAGTTACACTCTGTGGAAAATAGGGTTTGTGGCTAGTCCTAAAACTAGTCTAAAACAGGTGTTTCAGATAAAAATGTCATAACTTCTTCATAACATATCCAAATTCAATAAGGAAAAATTTATTTGTTATAGTACAATCTATAGTATACTGTGTACCATTTTCAAATCCATATAGAAAATATTATGTGTGAGGCATGCTCTACAAGTTCTCTCTCCAGAATAAGCCAGAATTCAACAATGTATGTCATTTTTTCTATAAATCCTTTTCTAAGAGGTTCCAAGCAGAGAATCCTAGAGTAATTGTAGACAAGAAACTGATGAATTTTTTGTACTATTTTCAGATCTTTATTCATTACATGTATGTGATCATATACACCAGGTCTGTTAAAGAGTTACAAATTAGATTTGGATTATGAAATTGATCAGGGCTTTTGGTTGAGGTATGTTGTTGAAGGTATTGATACATATATATGTTGTATAATAGTGAGGTTCTAGCACATGGTTTGAGGTACAAAATTGTGGTATAATGTTTGAGGTATATGTGATAATATCATATTGGATGATGATAATGCCGTGACATATTTGATAGAATTGGTTGTGGCTGTGAAATATCCAGTTTCTACATTTGGCACTTATATTTTAGGGTGGTTGGATGAGACAAATATAGGTTGTTGTAGCCACATTTAGGTTGTATCCAAGGAACATAGTGGGTTGTATCCTCCTTCTAGTTGTAGCCATATAATTGGGGAATTGGAGCTTCCCTCAGGTTGTATGTAACACCCTGTTTCCCCCAGCTTGTAAATATAACTATAATGGCCAAGATACTATGGAAAACTCCATATGTGTGAATGTTAATTCTATGGACCTTTGTATCAAAGGTAAATGAATGTAAATTATTTTATTTACTAGAAAATGGATAAGTGTTGCATGACTGCTGGAAGGGGGTTGTACTAAGAAATACCTTGAATTTTATGAAAAGAGATGGTGATGGGGACCAGGAATGGTTGTGTTAACTTTCACCAAACTAGTACTTACTAGATTTAATTGCTTAGGATTGGAATAGTCCTCAGACCCAGAAATGAATTACAGTCAGGCTGGTAGGTGGGAATACCTCCTCAAGAGTTAATGAAGGGATGGGGCAGAGAACTCATCTATAAGGCTTCCAGACCTGACCGTGATCTGGGAATTCGAGCCACACACAACCTTGTTGAAAGAGGGAAGAAGGGAAGGTGTGGTGGGCAGAGGGAGACCTGCAAAGCATGTAGAGGAGAGGAAGATTTTGGGTTCAAGGAAGAACTATAAAATAAGTTTCATGGTCACATAAATTGGTAGATAAGGTTATGATACAATATGATAAAAAAGGTCGGTCCTCCTTTCTTGGTATCGTCCAAACTATTGCCAAGATCTTGCGGGAGGAGGAGAGTAACCTTCGTCCCTATTGTTGCTGAGCCGAAATAAGATATTTTGTTGTAGAGCATCATGGTCTAGATCTAGGGTGGATAGTGGTAAATCCGTTTGTAGTGATTGATCCTATGGTTGGGTGGAAACGGACACCCCTTTCAATAGTCATTTCATGTTATTTGGTTTTGATAAATATTTTCCCTGTTTTATGTATGGATCTGGAACAATTGATGAATGAATGAATTTATACATATGTGTATTTATAAATGTTTTATGTGTAGAATGGTTATGGTCTACACATGCCTCCATCTCCTTGTAAAAATTGAACTTTTGACCAATAGTTTGTATGCCTAGCTTAGTTTCCGAGGCTTCCCGGGGCATGAATTTGTAACGTGTCTAAGATAGGAGATACTGGGAGAACCTGAACATGTTCTTCCTTAACCATTTCATCATAAAAGTTTAGGAAGGATAGTGAGATTGGAAGCCTTGAAGGGGAGATTTATTGGGTTGGGAGACTAGCGGATGAGATCCATTAGAAAGGACCCATATGACCAATGCTAGGAACCTTGGGCTAGGGCTAAGGAATTTATGCTCCCTTGGATTCAGAGCTTCGGAAGTTCAAAACTTCGGAGTAATACTGACCTTACCAGCCTTATTTGGATAGAAGGTAACCAGGAGACATGGTCCCCCATGAGGTTGACTGGTGATAGATGGTTCCGTAGGTGGTTGGGTGAACTTATCTCACAAATGAAACCAAGGCCCGAAACCCCAAAGGCTAGAGCCGTGAAGGACCCAACACCGTATACTATGGGATCCCTCAGATCCTTTCCCAACCATTGATATATATGGGACGTGTGGTGCTAATCCCTCTAATTTGGATATTGGACACCTCATAAGGTAAGATGATTCTACATAAAAATTCTTCTGAATGTCAAACCCCTAAGGTAACCAGGACCGTAGATATATAAATCTATTTGACTGGATCTCGACCGTGAGATCTTAGGTATGTTGAAGGACAATCAGAACAGAGCGAGGAGGTGCAGTGATTCTATCCATGGTGACGTGGATTCAAACTTAAAGAGCCACATGTCACCTGGACTTATGTGCATCCCCTTCCCCATAGGTCCCTTGGATTATGACATGCATCATCTTGGGTGAGAGCACGTGTCACCTCTGACCCAACTACATGTCAAACGCTAGTACGTGCCCACCTAGCCAACATGGTTGGTGAAGGGAATGGGAATTCGAGAGTCCTAAACTTCATAACTTATGAGGATTTGGAGTATAGTATCGTAGAGAGTCCAAAGAAGACCTGAGGCCCGAATTAGAAGAGTATGTCTGAACTGTCCATTGGAAAGTACAAGTGTCAATATCTTTCGCACTCTAGGTTGTAAGTACTATGGAGGAATTTAAGAGTGGAGGGTCGAGAACTCCTGAAGTCAATCTCAGTCGTTGGCTCTGACAAGAGTATGGATCGTCGATTTTATTCATGCTTGTCTGTGATTCCGGAGTTAGGAGAAATCTGAGTCAAGTGAGTCAAGAACACTCGAATTCTAAAGTTTCAATGCATGCGAGGAACCTATCGAGTCAGACCCATGTGGAGGTCATGTGGCCTCGACCAATGAACACCCAAGGAACTTGAGAGAGGCATATCTACCAGTTTTGAGAGTGGTGACCATGGCTGGAATGACCTGGATGAGAAGAATGGGATTTGAGACCCTGAATCGAGGTCTTGAGTCCTTAAGAAGAGAAAAATTTTGACGCCCCATCATGGGTGTGTTACAAATTGGTATTAGAGCATGGTTACAGCACCTGGCCTACTTGGGCTCATAGACAAGTTGCGTAAAAACCATATTTAAATAACTTTAAGGGTGATTCCCTGCCTTACCTCCTTCCTAAAAGTCTGGTTAAACCCTTACTACAAAAAATAATTAAATCTTTCTACTGTGTGTGTGTATTTAATGAATATGAGCTATGTGTTATTCATGAACTAATAGACTGTTTTCTAACAACAAGTATTTTTTCATCACTCAAGCGGTCAGTCAGCCACATAAAACTGCAAGCATAAAGGATGGTGACGTGCCATGAAGTGGGGGATGGATCCCACAATAAGGACAAAGAATATGATGAGAGGAGGATGGTAAACACCCCTTCGGATCTGGCTAAAAATGTAAGGAGCCTCATGGTCGTATTAAAGAGCTGCAAGGCTGACAACGAGATATTGATAAAAGAGAAAGAGAAGAAAATGAAAATTAATGCAGTCTTGTTGCAGATTTTATTCGACATATAGTGACAATTGCATCATGGACCTACAACCAACCATGTGGACCAACGACAGACGAAGAGGAGTTGAAGCCCACCTGAGATATGAAAACGTGGTCCCATAAGTGGCCACACTAGGGGGAGTGCCTTGAGGAATGTCCAACCTGGAGACAGGGGACACTCATTGGGAGAATTCTCTGGAAAGGAAAATGGTGACTCAGAGGGATTTTCTAGTAGTAAAACAATCTCACATTCTCAAAGGAAAAGGAAGAAACAAAATCATTCCAAAAGTCATGACCCTGAAGAGTTCAAGAAATACAAACCACTCTCTTTTGATTGTGATATTAAGAAAGGGGAAGAGGCAGAATCTTCACTACGTGGATTAAAGAAGTACTTAAGAGTCCATGATTTCTCTAAAAACTTAAAGGCTCAAATAGCCATATTCAACTTGAATGGAAAGGATTCCATTTGGTGGGAGGACCTTGAGAATGTGAAAGGAATCCATGAACAACACCTGCCATGGAAACGATTTGAGAAACACTTCAAGAGGAATTATCTATTAGAAAAATATTTTGATGAGAAGACTAAAGAGTTTTATGAACTTAAGATGGGACAACTCGCCATAGAGGAATATGTCAATAAATTTCTTTAGATGCTGAGGTATGTACCCTACATAAAGGATGAAAAGGTGAAAGTGCAATGATTTATTAGTGGGTTACACCAAAACTACTGGAACAATATTGAGTTCGATGAGTCAAAAACCTTAGAAGACACTATCTAGAAGGAAATATATTGTTATGAACAGTTCAAGAGTTAGACATAACCTCGTGAGGATTAGAAGAAGAAGAGAAATTTGGGATTCAATAAGAAGGGTTTCAAGTCCTCAAAGTTTAAGAACTATAGGAAAGACTCTAGGATAAGCCTTCCTGCTAGAAGTGTATATCAACAAAATTTCCCCTCCCATAGTGTAAATAAACATTTTGGAACAACCCCAGGAAAGACGGATAACCCAAAGAAGGAACCCTTGAAATGTTGGGGTTGTGGAGAAGAACATCTACTAAGGGACTATCCACATAGAGAACAAAAAAGTAGGAGGTTTTACAACATCCAAGAAGATACAACCATCAATGATGTGGCTAGGAGTATTCCACGGATTTATGCAGCTGTGGATAATAAACAAGCCGACCACCAAGCTTCATTGGTGGCTATGGAAGGTATGATCGCCAACCACCTAGTTTCTATTTTAATTGAACTTGGTTCTAATTTTATTTATGTGGCCCCTCAGGCTGTTGATAAGTGTAAATTGCAACCATTTAGGCATTCTAATCCCTAGCTAGTACAACTATCCACTGGCACCAAAAGAAAAGTAGAAGAGGTCATACCAGCATGCCAATTCACTGTGGATGGATTTCCCACCCAATCTACCCTTAACATAATTCCCCTAGGATCTTATGACTTGTTTATTGGTATGGACTGGCTAGATGCATATAAAACTAAGGTGTACTATTATTATAAAACCTTAGAATGTATGAATAAAGAAGGGAGAAAGATAACCCTCTAAGGAACTCAGAATCTTGTCTTAGTGAGACAAATATCAACACTTCAAATGAAAAATTATTACAGAAAGGGATGTCCTCTATATGAAATACAGGTATTGAAATCAGTTGAGGATGATAGACCAAACCTAGAGGAACACCCCATATTAAGAGAATATAGAGATGTGTTTCCATAAGAGGTACCGAGTCTACCTCTGAGAAGAGATATCGACTTCTCCATAGCTTGCACCAGAAGTGGTGCCAGTGTCTAGGACACCCTATAGGATGAGAACACCCGAGCTATTTGAGCTTGAGGTCTAGCTAAAGGAAATGATGGATAGAGGCTACATCCATCCCAGTGTGTCTCCCTGGGGAGAACCATTCTTTTTTGTGAAGAAGAAATATGGCACACTCCGATTGTGCATAGATTATAGACAACTCAATAAGACAACCAAAAAGAACAAGTACCCTTTACTAAGAATCAATGACTTGTTCGACCAATTAGGGGGTGCTTTCATTTTATCAAAGATTGACTTAAGGTTTGGATACCGTCAAGTATGAATCAAGGATGAAGACATCCACAAAACAACATTCAAGACCCAATATGGTTAGTATGAATTTGTGGTGGTGCCATTTGGATTAACCAATGCCCCCACCACTTTTATGTGATTGATGAACAATGTACTCATCAAATTACTAGACAGATTTGTATTGGTTTTTATTGATGATATCTTAATCTACTCCAAGAATAGTGAGGAGCATGAATAACACCTTAGAATTATACTTCAAGTTCTAAGAGAGCATCAACTCTATGCTAAGTTTAGCAAGTGTGACTTTTTCCAGAAACAAGTCTATTACTTAGGCCATGTTATTTCTAAATAAGAAGTTGCAGTAGACCCTATCAAGATTAGATCTATCATGGAATGGCCTACACCAAAGGATGTTTTGGATATCATATCCTTTATGGGCTTAGCCGGATACTATAGAAGGTTCATAAAATGATTTTCCAAGATTGGTTGCCCAATCACTGCCCTTCAGAAAAAGGGGGTTAAATTCATTTGGACACCGAAATGTGAAGAAAGATTTTAGTCACTAAAATATATTATAACCCACACACCCATGATGAATATCCCCGACCTCGATAATTATTTCCTCATGTGTACAGATGCTTGCAAGGAAAGACTTGGAGGATTCCTTATGCAATAAGGACGTGTGATTTTCTATGAGTCTAGAAAATTTAATGATCACGAAATCAATTATGTGACCCATGATCTAGATTTAGTTTCCATAGTGCATGCTTTAAAAATGTGGAGGCATTACCTCCTGGGTAGGAGGTTTGTACTTAGGACAGACCATTGTGGGTTGAGACACATGTTTGATCAACCAAAACTCAATTCCAAGCAAGGTAGATGGATAGCTCTCCTTAGTGAGTTTGATTTCGAAATAAAACATATCAAAGGAAAGGAAAATAGGGTGGTTGATGCCCTTAGCAGAAGTATGAAAACAATTCACTTGGAAGCAGTGAGAATCTATGAAATGGATATTAGGGAAAGATTCAGGAATTCACAAGAAACATATGTGTCCTTCAATACTGTGACATCATTCCTAAATCAAGGGCCCACGGGACTAAAGTATGAAGGCTATTAGATGTTGGACGAAGGTCTGCTGACTTACAAAAACATATTGTATATCCCAAGATGTGATTGATTGAAGAGGTTCATAATGGATGAACTACACAAGAGACCATATATTGGTCACCCAGAATATCATAAAATGATCACGACCACTAGGAAACAATTTTATTCCCTTGGACTGAAAAATGATATAGCTAACTACCTAGCTAAGTGCCTAGAATTCTAGCAAGTTAAGGTAGAACACCGACACCCAGAAGGGTTGTTGCAGCCTCTACCAATTCCAGAATGGAAATAGGAAACCATTTCCATGGATTTTATCACTGGATTACCAAGATTGTCCAGGAAGAATGATGCCATCATGGTAGTAGTGGACAATCTTAGCAAGTCCGCTCACTTCATTCATGTCAAATCAACTTGTAAGGAAATATATATTTCCAACATATTCATGAAATATATATTTAGACCGCATGGCATGGCTAAGGAGATTGTATCTGACCAAGATACAAAGTTCACTTCAAGATTTTGGAAATCCTTGATGGTTGGTTTTGAGACTAAATTGTTTTTTAGCACAACTTATCACCCTCAAACCAATGGACAAAAAGAAAGAGTAAATGATATATTAGAAGACATGTTGAGGATGAATGTAATGCATCAACCTAAGAAGTGGGAAGACTACCTTCCGTTGGTAGAGTTTTCCTACAACGGTTACCAAGAGTCACTGAAGATGAGCCCGTTTGAAACCCTCTATGGAAGACCGTGCAAGAATCCAGTCACCTGGAGTAATCTAGTGGATAGAGTGACGATTGAACCCAACATGCTGAAATAGATGGAAAAACAAGTGATACAGATAAAATAGAATATGAAAATTTCTCAGGATAGACAGAAACGTTACACTGATAGAAAAACAACCCCTAGGGAATTCAAGACAAGAGACCTTGTCTATCTCAGAGTTAGGCCCAGGAAGAGTTCCATGAAAATGGAATCTTGTGCCAAGATGGAACCTCAGTATTGTGGACCTTTTGAATTTTTAGATAGAGTGGGACCTATAGCATATAGGCTAGCACTCCCTCCCACAATAAAGGAACATAATATTTTCCATGTTTCATTACTGAATAAATATGTACATGATTCTAATCATATAATTGACTACTTTGTGATCTAGGTGGATCTGGAGGGAAAATTCCTACCAGAACCTCAATGCATACTAGACAGGAAGGAAACTCCACTCAGGAACTGAACCATTACACAGTTCAAGGTGCAGTGAAAACACTTTGGCAAAGATGAGGCCATGTGGGAAATGGAGGATGCCATGAGACAAACATATCCATTTTTGTTCACTTCTGTATATACAGAGAACGTTGATAGATATAACATCAATGACGATGTTCCTTTAAGGGGGAGGGAATTGTAACACCCTATTTCCCCCAGCTTGTAAATATAACTATAATGGCCAAGAGACTATGGAAAACTCCATATGTGTGAATGTTAATTCTATGTACCTTTGTATGAAATCTAAATGAATGTAAATTCTATTATTTACTAGAAAATGGATAAGTGTTGCATGATTTATGGAAGGGGGGTGTACTAAGAAATACCATGAATTCTATGAAAAGATATGGTGAATGGGACCAAGAATGGTTGTGTTAACCTTCACCAAACTAGTACTTATTGGATTTAATTTCTCAGGGATGGAATAGTCCTTTGACCAATAAATGAATTGCAGTCAGGATGGTTGGTGGGAAGACCTCATCAAGATTTAATGAGGGGATAGGGAAGAACACCCACCTGTAAGGCTTCTAGAACTTACCTCAAGCTAGGAATTTGAGCCACATGCAACATTGTTGAAAGAGGAAGAAGGGAAGGTGTCGTGGGAAGAGGGAGACTTGCAAAGAGTGCAGAGGAGAGGAAGCTTTCGGTTTCAAGGAAGAACTGGAAAATAAACATTATGGTCACAGGAGGTGGCAGAGAAGGTTACGATACAAGATGATAAATGAGGCTGGTCCTCCTTGCCTGGTATCGAGTAAACCATTACCAAGATCCTGTGGGAGGAGGATAATAACCTTTTTCCCTACTCTTATTGAGCCAAAAGAAGAGATTTTGTTGTATATCATCGTGGTCTAGCTTGGGGGTGGCTAGTGTTAAATCCATTTGGAGTGACTGAGCCTATGATTGGGTGGAAACAGGCACCCCTTTCAGTAGTTGTTTCATGTTATCTAGTTATAATAAGTATTTTCCTTGTTTTATGTATGGAGATGGAACAATTGATGAATTGATGAATTTATACATATGTGTATTTATAAATGTTTTATGTGTAGAATGGTTACGATCTACACATGCCTCCTTCTCCTTGTAAAAATTTCACTTTCGAGCAATGGTTCATATGCCCATCTTAGTTTTGGAGGCTTCCTGGGGTATGAGTTTGTAATATGTCTAATATAGGAGATACTGGGACAACCTGAACCTATCCATCTGAAGAGGATGCATTTTCTAGACCCCATGTCATGTGACAGGAATTTCGGACCTAATTCCTTAACCATTTCATGGTAAAAGTGCAGGAAGGATAGCGAGAGTGGAATCCTTGAAGGGGATATTCCTTGGGTTGGGCGACCAATGAATGAGATCTATTCGAAAGGACCCATATGACTAATTCCATAAACCTTGGGCTAGGTCTAAGGAAGTTATGCTCCCTTGGCTTCGGAACTCTGGAAGTCCAAAACTTATGAGTAAGACCGACCTTACCAGCCTTACGTGGACCGAAGGTAGCAGATAGAATTGGTCTCCCATGAGGTTAACCAGTGATAGACGGTTCCCCAAGTGGTTGGTTGAACTTATCTCGCAAATTAAACTGAGGCCCGAAACCCTGAAGGTCGGAGTCGCGAAGGACCCATCACTGTATATCGTAAGATCCCTCATATTCTTTCCCAACCGTCGATATATCGGGGAAGCGTGGTGATAATACCTCTAATGCATAGATTGGATGCCTCAGAAGGTAAGAGAAGTCTACATAGAAATTATCTCGAATGTTGAACCCCTAAGGTAACCATGACCATAGATATATAAATCTACATGACTAGATCTCGACTGTGAGATCTGACATATGTTGAAGGATGATCAGACCAAAACGAAGAGGCACAGTGATGCCATCCATGGCGATGTTGATTCAAAATTAATGATCCATGTGTCACCTAGACTTATGTGAATCCCCTGCCCCATAGGGCCCTTGGATTGTGACATGTATCATCCTGAGTGACAACACGTTTCGCCTATGACCCAACCATGTGTCAACCCTTGGTACATGCCCACCTTGACAACGTGGTTGGTGAAGGGACTGAGACTTCGAGAGTCCTGAACTTTGTAACTCCAGAGGATTTGGAGCATAGTATCATAGAGAGTCCAAAGTATGCACGAGTCCCGAATTAGTGGAGTATATATGAACCATCCATTGGAAAGGACATGTGTCATTATCTTATGCACTCTGGGGTGTCAGTACTCCAGAATAATTTAAGAGTGGAGGGTCGATATCTCCTGAATCCAGAGACCTGAATTCAATCTCATTCGTTGGTTGTTACAAGAGTATGGACCTTCAATTTGACTCGTGCCTGTTTGTGAGTCTAGAGTATTGTAGAATCAGATTCAAGTGAATCAAGAACACTTGAAGTCTGAAGTTTTGACATGCGTGAGGAACCTATCGATTCGGGCCCACATGGAGGTCTTGTGGCCTCGACCAATGAACACACGAGGAACTTGAGAGAGGTGTATATGCCAGTTCTGAGCTTAGTTCTGAGCATGGTGACCATGGCTAGAAATTCCTAGACAAGGAGAATGGGATTTCAGACCCGAAATGGAGGTCTTGAGTCCTTAAGAAGAGTGAAATTTCAATGCCCCACCATGGGTGTGTTACATTGTAGCCTAAAAATACAGGGTTGGAGCCTCCTTCTAGTTTTAGCTAGAAAACAAAGGAAGTTGGTGCTTCTAATGAATGGAATTCTTAAAGACAAACAAGAAAAATCATTCTGTAGTTTTCTCTCACATTGGTTTTCCATGTAAAATATTTGTGTACTTTGTATGTGTATGATTTCTCATTTGTCCATTGTTTATTTACTATGCAATTATTGGATGATAATGTTATATTGATCATAAATATAAATAACACTTTCATATTGTGGTTAAAAGGAAAAAACAAACTCTATTACTGATTCACCCCGCCTCTCAGTAATCCAACAGCTTCCAAACTTGCTTCAAGGGTTGACATCAATGAAAACCAACCCAATTAATCAACATATACTTCTCTTTCCCATTCAACTTATGTTATTTGAATATTGCATGGGTTTTCCTCTGCTAGGTCATCTTCTGTGATCTCATAACAATGTAACAAATGCCTGACTCTTTGTCAATTCTGATTCTAATAATATGTGACAATTTCAACTTCAGGTTCTTCAAATATTTTCTCTTTTACCAACTTCAGTGTTGTATCTATCATTGGTTTCTCATGTTCAAATGAAAATGTAATGATAAATTTTTGTTGCATCTCCTCCCAATTTGCAGTTTATTTGTGCAGTTCCAATTTTGTATACCAATTCCTTGCTATTCCTTATAATGTATGAATTAAGTGATGTGGCCATTATTCTAGTGGTACCAATGTCCATTGCGTTATACATTTTTCTATGTGTTCTTTGGGTTGTCCTATTCTATCATACTTCTCCAAAAACTTATTCTCCTTCTCTGCAACAAATATGATGCACAATAACCTTTTTGCATTGATACTAGTTATTGATCTTTATTTTATGATTACCCCACCAATGTGAAGGTGTTTCTTTCAATGCCATATCTAAGACTAATAACCTTTGATTTTCCAAAATATCTAACTAAAAATTTCTTAAAAATTCTTCCAAATCATTTTAACCATGAAAAGTTGGAGGTTCTCTTACCTTTGAGCCAATCCATCTTAGTGTGCATGTCATTCTTGTACATCTTCTGGTAAATATCTCATGTAAGTGATGCTACCAATTATCTAGTCCCGTGTCAGAATATGAAGAACAAGAAATAATGCTTCTCCAACTAAGCATTACATCTATTGTTGGGTTAATGTAATCTTCATCACGTGTGATAGTTCTATAAAACTGATTTACCTCATCTGTGATAAATTTATCTGTTGCAGATTCAACATATATTCCAACTTTTGAGGGATCTATTGGTGCTATAACTCTGTACTCTCATGATTCAAAAATCATTTTCTTGGTCTTCAAGTTGATGATAGCCTCATTGTCAAATTCCCAATCCAGTCCCAACAATGTCGGATAAGGTGTAGTATTGTCCACTATATCAATCACTTCAAAGTCTGTGATAGTGCACACACCATATAAATCCACTAGTATTCCCTTCAATCTACCAATTGGTACCACTCTATGTTGATTTTCTAGCTTCAAATGTATAGGTGAATATCACAGTGTAGGTTCCCCAATGGCTTCCCATGTCTTCTTAGGAATAACATTTACTTCAGAACCAAAATACAGTATGATTTCCCCCATATTAAAGTCTCAGAAATTTGCATTCAATCTAAACTCCATAGTTTTTATTATATTCTTACGAACCTGATTAACTGTCTTCTATTCTAGTTTCATCTCTTCTCCATAATTTCACTTTTCTAGCAGACTTTGTAACACTTATAGAGAGGTTTTATCATTCAACAACTTCAAACAAGACCCCAAAAAGTTTCTAAGATTACTTACTTGTTATCAAGGTTGATCTTTGTTGGTATGATCAAATAAATGAGGCATGTCATATACTGGCACATCATCTCTTGGATTCATACCTGAAGTAGATGCAATACTATCCTGTAAAATCTCTTGTATGGCCTGCTTAAATGTATCATTATCCCTGCGTGCATTAAAATGGTATTCATGTGTTTTATTATTTATGACCCACTAGTGTTGGTCCTAATTCTTCTTTGTTGCATCCGCTCCTATATTGACACCACCGCTAGTAACTCTATTAATAATCTTCCCATCCTCTTCTTTGGTTTCCACAACAATCTATTGAACATTCTAATTGTTCTGATTCCTCTTTTCAAGTATCCTTGACAAAAATGTCGGACAGTATTATGTATCATGATCTGCCACGTGAAAGTACATACATGTCGTTGCTAGCGGTGGAAAATCCCTTGGATAATGTCTAGGTTTGTGACAATTGTGACAATTTATTGGTCCTCTACCTCCTCCAAATCCTGTTCCTCCACAACCGCCTCCTCTGAATCCTCCTCTATTACCTTGATTGTCTGCGCCCAGTGTATTATACTGTGGTATCTGATTATATTGTGGTTGTGCATTATTTTATTGCGGTGGAATTGTAAAATTCTACGCATTATTATATCGTTGTGCAAGTAGACATGTCATAGGTTAAAAATGCATCCTATATGCATCTGAAGTCCTCTCCTTCATAATTTCCAAGGTTCTACAATCCTTGTCCTCATGTTCTACAAACTTGCAGAAGTTACAAAATATACTCGTAGGTATTGTTTGATACTTTTTCATCATGGGACAATGATAAGGATCATTTCCATGTGTTCTACATATCTCACACCATGGTCCTCCTGTGGATAAAGTATTTGGTATTCCTTCTCCCAGGTACTATGAAAATGTTGGGCACTCATTCTTATGATGTCGTTTTGTTCTGCATAATGTACACCATATAACTTCACTCTTCTCCTTACCTTTATTCTGATTCAACTGAAATGTCAGGTTCTTTATATGTACTCTCAACTCTTCTATAACTAGATATGTATGTTTATATTGATTTTCCTTCAACCGCAAGGATGCTTGCAAATACTCAGCTTGAGTTTGGAACTTTTGTTTCCTCAATGGATGCTTATGATGTGGAAATAATGAATTAAAAAATAGAGTCTAATGTTTCATATCTATGATAGGGTGCTTCAACTTACCTTCGAGTCGCTTAAACTTCTGGAAAACCTCCTAAACTGACTCTCCTGGCTTCTGTCTAATTTCTATCATCTCATTCATGTATTTATCCTATGACCTTGGTCGCTGGAATTCATTGATGAATTCCTTATTCACATATGTGATGGTTGTAGGTTCTCCTTGTGGGTTTTTTACTTTGAGGCCCATATACCAGTTAAGTGCATAGTCTCTTAATGTAATTGCAAACTACACAACTTTTGTATCTTCATATGTTATATGTTTAGCTTCCCAAATATTTTCACCAATAAAAAAATGCTTCTCTGGGTCCTCCAACTCTTCTCTATGAAACTTTGGTAGCAGAATAGTCGTCTTTGCTCCTGTCACTGTAAATTTTGTTGTACCACCATATAAGGTAGATATATAGGTGGTGGGGAGGCCCAGAGGGCCCATAGTGATAATAGTGGAGGCCATTAAATGTAAGGTGTACTAGGTCCACTATATTATTAAATAAGGCCCACTATGGTAGTTAGATATAATAAATGGGTAGTTAGATATAATAAATGTAAGAGGACTTCTNNTAGATATAATAAATGTAAGAGGACTTCTTAGAAGGTTCTACTTCTAGAAGATTCCTCCTCTAGAATGTTCTTAGGTGATGGTAGCACTATATAAAAGGGTTCAAGCAATATAATGGGATATGAAGATAATTATTGTATTGTGATTTTTATCTCAATAGGAGGATGCCCCCTCGAGGAGGAAAGTGAACATGAGTGGATCCCTTCCATAATAGGATCCATTGTATGGTGCTTCCCTACCTCAAGGGTTTGATAATAATAAAGTGTAGTTTTCTATATTGTTTCATATATCTTGTGTGGTGATTGTACTCAGATATATTTAGATCTATTGTGATATTTTATATTCAAGAATTTGGTACATAACAATTGGTATCAAAGCACTTTCCTTGGCAAAAGAAGGGAAGAATTTTTTTCTCTTTTTGCAGAATTTTTCTAGGGAAGAAAAAGAGGGAGGTGCACTTCATGTTCAAATATGAAGTTTTACGAGTTGAATTTGAAAAAACAAATTGATTATTTGAATTCCTCTCGTAAAAATACCCAATTTCAAAAAAACAATCAATGTGCGCTTAAGTACCACTTGTATTTTCTTCATGTATGAATCCCTCACCACAGGTTTATGTGCGTAACAATAGATATTTGTAGCTTAAAGACGAGCTCAAACAAGACATTACTACCCATATTGAATCTGTCTCTATGATGATCTACGCCAAGATGCATAGCCCTAGAGATATTCCCATATCTAACCCCCCTTTTCATATCGAAGGTGAAACTTCCTCTCATTCCCAGAATTTTTAGCCCCATTGCTTTCAATGTGACCTACGCCTTCTGCATGTGGATGTGACCAAATTTGAGTGATCGGATCCCACTGGATAGGTAACTCAAATGGAACACTATTTTTCTTTGTATAGAGTTATGAATGCGTTGACCAAACTCTGGTATGGTGTTCTCCATCTAGACCAAGAACGTTGGCAATGGTGGAAATGGAGAAAAAATGCTCACCAAGGGTATGTGCCCTGGACACACTTTGTAGCAGAGCTTTATGAATGCTTTGACATTGACTACAACCATTTAGGACATTTGACAAAGTTGAAACAATCTGACATAGTGGAAGACTTTATAGTTACTTTTGAGCGAATGGATTTTCAGAGAGAGGCAATGTCTGATGTTTTTTTCCAAGAATGTTTTATCAGTGGCCTCAAGGATGAGATTCATGCTCATGTCCTCATGGATCGGCCTCAGAGTTGGGTGAATGCTACTAAAATATCTAAGGAAGAAGAATAGGTTGTCTCTTCTCAAAACCACAAACCCTCATTTATTCCTCATACTAAACCAATCACTCCTGCTCTTCCTTCTACTCCACTAAAGATCCAAAAATTGACCAGGGACGAAATGGATGAACGCAAACTCAAAGGCCTTTGTTATAATTGTGATGACAAATATTTTCTGGGACACAAGTGTAAGGAAATAAATCTTTTTATGGAAATCTTGGAGGATATTTAGGAAGAGGATGTTGAGGCTCCCCTTGTGTCTATGTCACCTGAACCCACTGACATAGCCCCTCCCTCAGACCCTCCCAAAGTAGAACCGATCATTTCCCTAAATTATCTCACTGGCTTCTCTACTCCCCAAAGCCTCAAGCTAATTTGTTACATCAAGCATAGGAAGGTCATCATTCTTATTGATAGTGGAAGAACCCATAATTTTATTCATCTCCGCATTACCCAAGAAACTAATTTATATATCCATGCAATCAATAATTTCCAAATCATGATTGGAAATGGTGGGTCCATGAAATGTGGAGGGCATTGTGAATTTGTTTTTCTCCAAATTGGTGACTACCATATAAAATCTCATATGTTTTCTATCGACATGGGAAGTTTTGACATTGTGTTGGGTGTAGAATGGCTAAGGACTATAGGTCCGATTATCATGGATTTTAAGGAATTAACCATGAAATTAGATGAGGAGGGACAACAATATAAATTCCAAGGCATCATTGTCAGTTCCTTGGAGATCATTAGTTCCCATTGCATGGAAAAGCTTCTCAAAAAAGGTCATTCTATAATTATTTCCCAACTCCATTCCATCCAAGCCACTGAGACACCCTCTGTGACGTCGGACCTCCAATCCATCCTCTCTAAACATCAAGTGTTTTTTTCCACTCCCCAGGGACTCTGTCCTTCCTGTGGTGTTCATAGTCATTCCATTCCACTTGTCCCAGGAAGTCTTCCTCCTAATATTCGTCCCTATCGTCACCTCTTTTCCCAAAAAACTGAAATTGAGAAAATGGTTCAAGAATTGCTCAACGTAGGTTTTATCCTCCCTAGTAAGAGCCCCTACACTTCTCCTATGTTCATGGTCCTAAGGAAGAAGGTTATTAGCACATGTGTCATGAATTATGCACCCTCAACAAACTCACCATTAAAGACAAATTTCCAATTTTTGTCATTGATGACCTCTTAGATGAATTGAGTGGTGCCCAGTTCTTTACTAAACTTGATCTTCGTTCGGTCTACCACCAGATTTGTATGAAAGAGGAAGACATTCCTAAGAATGCATTTTGAACTCATGAGGGCCACTATGATTTTTTTGTCATTCCCTTTGGCTTGTGTATGATCCCTCCACTTTCCAAAGGCTCATGAATCACATCTTCCGTCCTTTTCTCCGTCATTTTGTGTAAGTCTTCTTTGATGATATCCTCATCTATAGAAAAACATGGAAATACCATCTTGCTCATGTTGATAAAATTCTCCATCTACTCTCTCAACACCAACTTTTCCTCAAACAATCTAAATGTGCTTTGGGTGCCTCAGAAGTAGAGTACTTGGGTCATATTATGGGCAAGGCCGACATCAGGGCATATTCTAAAAGGATTGAAGCTATGCAAGATTTTCCTCACCCAAGGACTCTCAAAAGCTTGCGGGGATTTATGGGTTTAACAGGTTATTATCGCAAGTTTGTTAAGAATTATGGAAATATTGTGGCACCTCTCACTACACTCCTTAAAAATAATTCTTTCACTTGGACTCCAATAGCTTCCCATGCTTTTCAAACCTTGAAGATGGACATGTGCACCACTCTAGTCCAGGCCCTTCCTGATTTCACAAAGACCTTTTTCCTAGAATGTGATGCTTCCAGAAAAGGAATTGGCATTGTCCTTATGCAAGAGGGTCAGCCTTTGTACTTTACCAACAAAAACCTATCCGAGATAATTTTGGCCAAATCAATATATGAAAAGGAAATTTTGGCTATTCTGCATGTCGTGGATCTTTGATGTCCTTATCGAGGGGAAACGCTTCCAAATTAAGATAGATCATCAAAGCCTTAAGTATTTTCTGGAACAACACCTTTCCTCCCCCGAGAAATAAAAATGGGGGACTAATATCTTTGGATATGATTATGAGATCATTTACAAGAAAGACAAATACAATCTGGTTGTTGATGTAGTTTCCAAAAAATATGAAGATGAAGGGTCCCTTTTTTCTCTCTCCTTCATTGTCCCAGATTGGCTCCAAGTTGTTTGCCAAGAATGGCTACATGATCCCAAAATTTTGCATCTGATACAACAATTGTAGTCCAATTCTCCAGTTTCCCCAGGGTACTCTTGGTTCAATGAGGAGCTTCGATACAAAGGCCGTTTGTATTTAAGTAAACAGTCAAAAATTAAATCCAGGGTACTTTCTGAACTTCATGCTACACCCACAGCTAGGAACTCTGGGTTTACCAAAACCTATGACTGGGTCAAACGTTCTTTTTTCTAGGATGGTATGAAACAGGACATTCGTAATTATGTAGCTGAATGTGATGTGTGTCAATGCAATAGGGGAGAAACACTCAAATCTGAGATGGTAGTTAAATGTAATAAATGTGAGAAGGCTCTCTAGAAGGTTTTGAGGAGATAGAGAGAGATATATAAAGAAGTGTAAGAAATGTAATGAAACATATATTGAAGAATATTGTGAATGTATCAAGCAAGGATTTCTTAAAGAGGATCCCTTCCATAATAGGATCCATTGTATGGTGTTTCCCTACCTCAAGGGTTTGATAATAATAAAGTGTGGTTTTCTATATTGTTTCATATATCTTGTGTGGTGATTGTATTCAGATATATTTAGATCTATTGTGATATTTTTTATTCAGGTATTTGGTACATAACAAGTAGTATCTGAGCACTTTCCTTGGCCAAAGAAGGGAAAATTGTTTTGCTCTTTTTGTAGAAATTTTCTAGAGAAGAAAATGAGGGTGATGCACTTCAAGTTCTTATATGAATCTTAACGAGATGAATTTGGAAAAAAAAATTGGTTATTTGAATTCCTCTTGGAAAAATACCCAATTTCAAAAAAAACATCAGTCGAAACGAAGTCCAGGAAGTAAAGTTATGAGCATTTTTTCAACAGTTTTTCAGGGTTTTTCCAGAAAAAGCCGCTATTTTCTGTAGTAATTTATTGTTCTATTTTTGGGGGTTTTCATGATGGAGGAGGGACTTCATAGTTCATAACTTTTCACAAGGTGATGAGATGTCTATTTCCTCTCAAACCCTCAAATAAATTCTACAAATAACTGAAGCATTCAAATCCCAATTTTATGACACATTGGATGACTTTGTAGATGGCCTCACAGACGACCTCAATGATAGTTTTTGTATTATTCAAGATTCATTGGATACCATGCAGGATATATTTCTTATGGTGGACATCAGGGATTAATATAATCAAGAAATATATGCTTGGTATGATTTGGAGGCCGATTGTGATGATTGGTATATGGATAGTTGTCATTTTTTGGATGACTACCACTTCCATATTTTATTTGATGATGCTACTCCAACTTATGTAGAGACCATAAATGTCCCACATTAGGAAATAGTTATAATTACCAATGACTAGCCTACATATTCTACAATGGTATTTTTACTTCAAGATTTAGCTTTGACCCTCTCCCACTATCTGGATGGATATTCTTATTTGGATCCACATGATAGGTGTCAGTATTAGGAGAATCATTTTCAATTGGTTATTTGGTGTTGATATATTATATGTGGGGTTCACATGAGAAATTGGACATGGGACCCTGGTTTACAATGGCAGTTGGACTACTTCAGCATGGTGGCTTCCATTTCTCAATGGGACCCTGGTTCTCTAGTCTACTTCAGCACTATGGTTCACACTTATCCATGGGACCCTGGTATATGGTTGTACATCAAGTGTTGAGGACAATGCTTTCATAAGGGTGATGCAATGTAAGGTAGCTAGAGAGTTAGTGGGGAGGCCCAGAGGGCCCATAGTGATAATAGTGGATGTCATTCAATGTAAGGTGGACTAGGTCCACTATATTATTAAATAAGGCCCACTATGGTAGTTAGATAAAATAAATTGGTAGTTATATATAATAAATGTAAAAGGACTTCTTAGAAGGTTCTACTTCTAGAAGATTCCTCCTCTATATTGTTCTCAGGTGATGGTAGCACTATATAAAGAGGTTTAAGAAATATAATGGGATATGAAGAGAATTATTGTATTGTGAGTTGTAGCTCAATAGGAGGATTCCCCCTCTAAGAGGCAAGTGGACAGAAGAGGATCCCTTCCATAATAGGATCCATTGTATGGTGTTTCCCTACCTCAAGGGTTTGATAATAATAAAGTGTGGTTTTCTACATTGTTTCATATATCTTGTGTGGTGATTGTATTAATATATATTTAGATCTATTGTGATATTTTGTATTAATTTATTTGGTACATAACACACCACCACCTCCACGTAGTGTAGGTAACTGAAGATTTCTAGTTGAAATTGTACTTCCACTTGAATTTCCACTGGTCCCTCGACCTGCTAAAATAATTCTACTACTAATCATTGGTTTTCTAACCATTTATTCTTCTTCATATGTCTTAGTCACACATGGGGTTGTGGGTTACACACTAATTCTGATATGGAATGGAGAGCCTTCTTCTGCATCAGACTCTTGACCTCTAGTTTTCATATCATATGTGGTGTGTAGGATTTCCTCAATCTTCCCCGTATCATGGAGATCCTCAATGTCTTTCTCACCACTTTTCAATACCTGTCTCTCGACTACTTCCCTCTTCTTACTATTTATCTTATACTGGTAGGGTCATTCACTGCACGTCACTCCCTCTCTTTCCATTATATCCTTGGTATGTTCCTCATCCATCATAATGGGGTCCATTTATTCCTTATTTTGGCCTCTCTCCAGAGCCCTTTCCATATCTCATATCGTCCTCAATGCTTCCCTTAGTCTCCCCATGCGTGCAATGTAATAAATATTGATTGACATATAGAGTGATATAATATACCTTCGTCTTGATCCCTTCAAAATATCCTTCTCTGCAATAGTGTATGACTTCATAGTATCGACTGCAAACTGAGTAATAAATCCTCCAATAATATTGTCTAGCTAGAAATCCACAACAACCGTGAATTTTTTATTAACTCTTTATAAACATGCAATATTCTCAGTAGTCCACTCTACTGGTCTAATCCAATTAGTTGGTTGATTATCCTTCAACATTAATATCCACTCTTGAAGAAATTATGGAAAAAAACAAAACAATGCCTCATGAAGATCAATAAATACATACATTTCCAAATAATGGCATGGGGTATACCTGAAGCTTATATTGTCTTTCTACACAAAATCGAGTCCTTTTGTCTCAAACCATATTTCAATATCCTTCTTAGTCATATTCCATGGTCTAAACATCCCCTTGTACCATTGCATTGTCTTAACTATCCTTCTCATAAAATCCATTCCAATATGATGTTTTGAGTTCCAACCAACAATGAAACCATTCGTTAGAATGTTTGGGTTGACCTAGGTTCTACTTTAGGTTTCAAAAAAAAAATCCTACAAACCATCGACCAATCTGGAGACCAGAAGACAACACTACGTAGAAAGTGCACAATGAAGTCTCACTCGAGATGACTTATGGGTGACTGCAGGAACCATATGTCTGCAATTCTGGAAGGGGAGTTTCTCATGGGGATGTTAGGCATTATTTTTACCTCAGAGATATCACATCTACCATTCTAAAATCATATCCATTCATTAACATTCATTCTACAGTAAATATCAGAACTATTCTAGTGTGCACTACATTTTAATTCTACCAGATTCAGTCATTCATCATAAATAAAGTAACTAAAATAAATAGACATACATTCCACACAAAGACACAAGTTTTACCATGGTTCACCGCCTTTGGGCTATGTCCAAAAATATCTGGAATTTTTTTCTTCTTTATTCATCTTCATCAAAATATTGCGCTACGTGCATTACATCAGAAGTGCATATGAAATGCACAAGTATATTTGTATATGAGGCTGACAAGACTACACCAAGATCCTTAACTTGCGATCTTACCCTCGAATACAATTCATCTCTGTCTCCAAAATTAAATGTAAGAACCTCAAAACTAATGAACAGTAACTATGACTCATAACCGATATCCGAACTCTACTTCCAAACATACTTCATTTCCTCAAATCTTCACAATACATACTTATACTACAAAAGTGGGTTAAAACCCTTACAATAAAGACCAAAACCCTAACCCTAAGTGGATTAGGTTTGTCCACATTCTAAATTCCTGCGTGTGTGCTTGATCCGCTTCCTCCTTCCTTCCTTTGACTATTCTACTTCCTCGCACTATTTTTTCTTGTTCTCTGGTGTGCGCTCCTTTTCTGGTCCCTTTCTCAACTGCTTCATTAATTGCTTCACATTTCCAAAAAATAGACTACACCAATACCCCCTGAATTCATCCTCATGGATGTAAGTCCTATGTGCCTCTTACATGCCTCTAGTCCCTATTTTTATCATGTTCCAATCTATTTTCCCTTAACTCTACAAAATGTGCATGCAATAGGATTTGTTATACCACAATAATTTAACAAATCTATCAAGTCATGCACCATTATTCCTTCTAAATACAACACTAATACTATTTCTACTCTCTTATGAATTTTTCATTTCAATTCACATATTTGGTTGTGTCTAGATTTCTCTATCCAATACCTTTCAAATTACTACTTTCTTACTCAAATATGATTCTTGAGTAGAAATTTATGGAAATTTTATTATTACCCACTTTCTCCTTCAACATACCCTTCAATCAGGTGCACTTTTGGCTAAGTCCATGCATCCTTTACACTATTTCCTTTGGTGTTTTAATATGATCTCAACTAGGTTCATTCATGACCATATTTTGGACAATGTTTTCAAGTTTTACCTTCATCTAAGCTTCAAGATGCTAAATACAACCTGTTGAAGTTTTGGTTAATTTACTCTTTCTAGAAAAAAAATTTATAGGTTTCTTGATCCAGGTGGATATCGGTGGCCACCCACCTTCTCCAACTGGCCCAAAACATGTTTCTGGCAATTTTGGTAATTTACTATTTTTAGTAGTTTTCAACTTCCGGGGCCATTTTGAGGCCCTAAACAATGTTTTTTGAGAAAACGGGGAGCAACATGGATTGTAGATCAATGTTTCTCACCCAAAAGTTGTATTTCTCGGATAGATCTTTCCAACGAGCTATCATACGCCTAAAACGAAGATCGTATGCAAAAGTTACGACCCTGGGAAGTTGATGCACCAACTTACCCAAATGGGGCCCACATGACTTTTGGCGCTTCATCTCCTAGGGTTAGGTTTTTGGATGTCTATGACTTTTGGCATTCTCGTCTATTGTAAAAATGACTCTAGAGATTCATTGTAATCATCTTCTCACAGATGCGAGTAGCCGTCACATCTCTTCTCAGAGATAAGCTACCACCATTCTAGAGAGTCTTTCACTCTGTACTTTTACAATCTCTGTACATTTATTTCATTAATAGAAATCGTGTATTATTGTATATCTGTGACTCTTTTTATATTTCTGCTATATCTTTGTTATATTGTTGTCTCTCTTGCAATATCTCTGAATATTTCTATGTTATATCTCCGCTCTCATTTCGTGCCGAAAATAATCTGGATCAGTGGTATCAGAGCAGGCTGCTCTTGATCATTTTTCAGTGCATGTCCCCGACGAGGTCCGAGTATAGAAAGTTGGGTCTTGAGCTTGTCTCTCTCAAGGAAAATCGCTCTCACACACCCAAGAAACCCTCAATGGCAGAAGAAAAGAAAAACAATGGAGCAAACGATCCTATCAGTCTATTGCTTGAGCAAGCTCTCACGTGACAGAGGGACGAAATGATGGAGAATTTTTCCCACATCCTTCAACACCTCTCGATAGCATCAGGCGCATCTTCATCAAGCGACCACTTTGGAGGAACCTCACCTTTCAAGGTACAGGTTAATTTTGATATTCCCGTATTTGAAGGTCAAATAGATGCATATGCCCTAGATAAATGGTTAAATCTGCTAGAAGGTTATTTCTCTGTTCATAATTTTTTCGACAGGGAAAATATCACCTT
>SNQJ01S0026970.1:25571-62325 GCA_010110895.2 Picea sitchensis
TGCTCACATATATGTGAGCTGGCTCACATATATGTGAGAAGGCTCACATATATGTGAGCAGGCTCACATGTATGTGAGCCTGGCTCACAAGTATGTGAGCCTGGCTCACATGTATGTGAGCCTGGCTCACATGTATGTGAGCGTGGCTCACACGTATGTGAGCGTGCTCACATGTATGTGAGCGTGCTCACATATATGTGAGCGTTCTCACATATATGGAAGTTCTTCATTGATTGATCAAATCATAATAAATCAATGGAGAAAGGATCCAAGTTATCAAAGGTATGTGAACAAAATGACAAGATGAATTTTTTTTCCACATTAATCAAAAACTATCTCCTTAAGGTTAGTCATTGGGTTTCATTTATACTCCCAGCTTGAATGAATCTTCACTTCAATAAAGGAGATATTTCAGAGCTTTTCTCCCCAAGGCTTCTTCAATCTAGTTTCTCATAATTTGGTGGTTGTCTTCTTGGTTCCCTAGAGTCTGAGTTCAACAAGATTGCACTAAAGTGGCTCCTCAATTTTTAGAAGTGAGATAAAGGTAGGTGAGGGAACAAGATCCCTTGTTTTCTCATATTGATGGGACATATGACTCACTATGTGTGGCTCAAACTATTTGGGTTAAGGTCCATACATACAATTATCATAAAAACCAATTATAAACATAATCATAAACTCATCACATTTACAAACTCAAATTACTCATTAAATAATGCAATAAACCATAATTTATATTAATCATGGTCAAAATATGAGTTTATAGATACATGGATGATCAAAAAGAGTGTTATCGATGGGCCTTATGATAGACATTATGGAGGCCCGTCAATTTTCTTTAAATATTTTATAGGAATATATGTGTTAAGATGTGAATCTTTCTTAGGGTCGCAAGATAGATATTCTTGAATGGAAAGGAGATAAGAATACCACTCAATGAATTATTCCCTAGATGGCTTGTCACTCTCATGAAATCTAAAATAAATTTGCATAACCATTCATTCAAAAAAAATTAATATATTATTTTAATCTTTTCATATTTTCTCAACTTCACAACACATTTCTTCATAGTTATAATTTTCATGAACATTTAGAAAAAAATCCATGAACAACTTCCATCTATGAATGGATTTGGTTGGTAATGCCTTATATCAAGCTCATATATGTCATTTAAAAGTGAGGGATAGTAACCTAAATCCCACATATTCTTCAAGGATTTTTAGCACACCAATTTAATCTCACATGATTGAACATGTATGAATGCATAAGTTTACCATTCACAATTAAATTTTGGTAACTATGACAACAATTTTACTTCCTATTTTGGGATTTGATGCACTACTCTTGGAAAAATAAAAACATGATCCCATTTAAGAATATGGAGAGGAGATATGAGCCATTGATGCATTCTTGAAAGAATGGCTACATCCAAGTCGACTTGTCATCCAACCCTCCTTTTAGTGCCAAAATTATTTCACAAGGCTAAATGACCGTGTGCAATTAGTAGGGATTCTCCCCAATGAAAGATTCCAAATAGACCTTACATTGTTTGGAATAGGGAATCCGTTTGGTTTATGGATCTACAATATTATATGGTTTCATTTGGTTTATCGGTTGTGGCCCAATCCACTATTTAGATGTTTTTAAATGCAATAAATAAGATGCGGATAATCTAATATGAAAATCGTAATATGATTCCCAAGCTAAATAAAAAAAACTGATGAGGTAAACATAGCACCAAATATATTACTACTTTAAACCCTTTAACAAAAAGATACTTAAGAAAATAAAAGCAATAATTTGAATAACTAGTGGCATTACAAAAAAAATTGGTAATCATCGACTAACTATAGAACTATGATTAAGGATATAGATAAACAATTTGTGAGATAAAAAGAATAAAAAAAGTTTCTTGTATGTGAGAAAAGTCTACATTGTAAGAACAAATTCTTATACCAGTCCAAAGCTCAATAAATTAGCAAAAAAAATTCCTCAAACTACACCTTTTAGAAATGAAATTTATCTCCAAATATTTTGGCCTGCAATGGCTTCTAATTCATTAACATTTCATAGAAAATTCTACAAATATGCACAATCTAAAATAACTTTACAATTTAAATTTATATTATTTATAGAAAAGATGAAGGAAAGGGGAAATCAATCATCTTGATATATCTAGCTAATTGTTCATTCCCCTTCCTTTATCTTGGGTTCCTCAAGTAAAATGTAATTGTCTCCACTTGGTGAGTTGACCATTTTTGTCTATTCAAATCCTCTTCTATATAATAATGTCCCATATTTGATATATCTAGCTAATTGTTCATTCCCCTTCCTTTATCTTGGGTTCCTCAGGTAAAATGTAATTTTCTCCACTTGGTGAGTTGACCATTTTTGTCTATTCAAATCCTCTTCTATATAATAATTCCCCATATTGATTGGGGAAGCCTCACCATTTTATTTTATCCATTTTGTTATATGTGCATTCCATATCTCAAAAGTTTGATTTAATGCATCTCCTTGAGGAAAATGATGTTGTTTAAAATGATCTCTATAGGATATTATGCTCTGCTTCAAACTTTTATCAAACTTATTCATCTTTAGAAACAAAGTTTTAATTAATGTCATTTCCCTAGTAGGAGGTTCAACAAAATTTTGAATAGTTGCTTCATTAAATGTAAAAAGGGAATTTAAATATTTGCTTCTTGAACTTATATAATCCTCTAGGTCCTTAGATACCTACTCTCATGGAGATAAATTTTTCTTTGTCCCAAAATATGGTAAATTTCAAGTATTGTACATATTCTCTATAACCGTCCATAATACAGAAACATATATTAATTTGTGAGTAACTCCCTTAAGAGAATTGTAAGCTGCATATTTTCGGTAATTTAGAAAGTCCATTTCTTTGAAAGATTTCATTGTGAAAACAACAATTCTCGTGGGAATTTCCTCTATACAGGACCACCAATCCTTTCCTTATTAAATTGAAATTGATCTTGTTGAAAAGAAAGCTCCCAAGTTTGGACATGATTCATGACACCAAAAATATATTGAATATAAGATTGAACGTGTTGGGCTTTGTCATAGAGCTCCCTCTAAACATTATTCAATTCATCTTGTATTCTAAAAGCATAATCAATAAAAAAAAATCATCTTGTATTCTAAAAGCATAATCAATAAAAATTTCAAGTTGATACTTTATGGATTTATACTAATTGACTTGATTGTCGATCAAGGTGATTTTTTGGTCATACTCCCTCATCTTATTTTCTACATGTAAAAATTTATGTACATTTTCTTGAGATATGGTTAATACAATAGAGGTAAAGGAAGATAAAATCAAATTTCTTATGCCATCACCATAATTTCAGTGGTGATTATTTTTTTTTGTAAGTAAGAGAGGGGAGAATCCTTCTATTCAATCATGAAAAAAGTACAAAGTGATACATTGAGTTGCGGATGGGAAAAGACCCTCCAGAAAGAGAACAGGGGATCATTTGAAACTAGCCTATGCTAAAAGAGAGCCAGATGAAACAATACAATATAAGGAGAAGGACCGGATCATTGTGTTTGCCAATGAGGATCCTTTCTACCTTTTTTTTTGCGAACATCAATCCAACCAGAGGAGYTGGTAGGCTCAGMGGCCTTTACCACCAAAGCCAAATGGTCTRMRGAAGTGCCAAAATCTTGCGCTGCTGARTTCYGTGGTGCTTCTTTGTCGCTGTCTGAGTTGTCTGATTCATGAGGTCGCTTCTGAGTCCCTGGGAGCGACGYYGAGATCATGATTGTGTCATTTGTTTCCCCCTTTTCGTGAGGTGGGTGCAAGGATTTAATTGCGGTAGTTGGAGTCATGACTTCTGAAACTGCAGGATTTTGTGCCGAGGCTGCAGGCTGGTGTGTTGGGTTGACAGATGGTTGTTGAGCGAAGGTTGGGGTCTGCGAAGGCATTTAGGGAGGCGAAGGAGTTGGAGCATCTTTGTGATGTTGCTTGTTGTCAAAGGAGGGGTTCGGGCAGCTTTTGTGGGATTTTGGTCCTTGCCAACCATTGGCTCTTTTCCGTGTACCAGAAGTTGTGGGAGGGGTGGGGGAAAGAGGACTGGTTGACAGGAGCGGCATCTGAAGGCTATGTTTTCATAATCGACCATCTGTATGAAAGGATCTCCATCACCCCAATCTATAAGAATCCTATCCGGAAGCCCTTGACTGAGGTCAATTTCAACGCAGATGCGGGCAAAAGTGATGAATCCTTTCGTTATTCTGTCTGTGTCTATCTTGATAAATCTACCCAATGCATTGCCCAGGGTGGGTAAAAAAGATGCAGAATAGAAATGCAGGGGTAGATTGGGTAGTATTACCCATACCGGTGTAGTCATGGTTGTCATGGTCAGTGGATTGAAATCCGGGAACCATCGTTGCATGGAGAGACCAGATCTGCCCCAAAACCAAGGACCTTTCTCTAGCACGTGCTGACATTCGGCTTCGGTGGAGAAGTTGACGATGAAGAACCCCTTGGAGTAGAAGAATAGCTCATGACCCTCCGACCAGGTCTTGTTAACCCATTCCTTTAGTGCAGGGGCTGAGGACCAAAGTCCGTTGAAGCGGCAAATGAGGGCTTTGGCCTGGTAGAGAAAGGCATAGCCATAGACTTGGGGGTCTTCGACTTCTGCTGTTGGAGGTTCTGCACACTGCTCCACAATGAAGGCGCCTCCAAAGGGCTCCTTTACTTCTGAATTTTCTGCCTGGAGCTTCGAAGGAGAGGAAGTCCCTGATTTCATAGCCTGCTTGTAAGAGCTTGGATGGGTCACTGAAGGCGCTCCTCCACGCAATCGAGAAGTGAGAGAAATGGTTGCGTTTTTTAGATTTCCGCAATCTCGTAGCAGAGAGCCATCCCCAAGCTGCCGGCTTTCGAAGATTAGTCGTTGGAATCTAGGCGGAATCCCTGTGGCTTGGTGGATTTGGGTTTTGAGCTCAGAGACAGAGTGTGAGTCTTGAACCTGCAAGCAGAGGGAAGATTCGACAATGGTTTTTATAAAAAGGGGAAAGATTGCCATGATCTCAGAGCTAGTCTTGCTGCTATTTAGGTTAAGGCATCGGCGACGGCGGCTAGCGTTTAGTATTTGCTGGTTCACCTCGGCCCTGCAAAGTACCGTTGCTTCCTTCTCCCCGTTAGGGTTTCGTTTCATTTGCATAACCCTCACGCAGTCGCTTAGCGATCTCTTGGGTTCTGGGGCGATTAGAAGTTTTCTTACCCGACCTTGTAACCTAATGGTGACATCATCGTCGGGGCTCTGGAGCATCTGGTCCATTCCTTTGGGGCCGCGGGAGGTGCAGAGGATTTGCGCAGCGGCCCTAGCGGCCGAGAAGGTGTCCTTCTGAGCGTCTGAGCCACGGGTTTTCTACTCCTGCTCCCTTATGCTGAAAAATGGCCTCCCGAACTCATCAAATGCCAACGCCATTCCCTCGTGAGCGTGGTTGTAGTTGACGGAGGCATATCCGTGGGGGTTCCTGGTGATCTGAGCTCTGTCGACGCTAACTGAAAGAGCGGGGGCCAACTGACTGAAGAAGTCGTAGAGTTTCCATTGGGTGATGGTGGGATCCAGATCTCCCACATACAGAGAAGCTTTCAGAAGAAACGTCACCGCCTGTTGTTGTTGTTGCTGAACGGGGTTCGGCATCAGCGCCATGGCTTCCCCTCCAAAAATTTATTTCAATGGTGAGTATTACTTTAGAATCCAAGATGATTTTTTTTTCATTTATGCTTTTGTTTTATTACTTGCTTCCTCTATTTTTCACATGAAAGAAACTCTAGATAAGAAACTTCATCTATAAGAGTTGGAATAGGTCCATCACCTCCTATATCCATTTCTGAAACAACAAAAAAAGTAGCAAAGGTTGAGTGGTGAAAACTTCTTCCATATATGTGGAGTCTAGTTTCCCTATGTTGTTTTCATTTTTTTCATTGGTCTATTGTGTCATCTCATTTTATTATTGTATGGCTTCTTCTACTTCAGTGTTACTCACATTTATCTTCTTCAATTATTCTTTAATTTTACTTTTCTCTTCATATTTTGGTTCGCTTCTTTCCTTGTTAATTCCTTAGCCTCTAGATCAGTTTTTCATTTCATTTCCTCTTCTACCTTCTTTGCTACTAATTTTGACCTCTAGATTTTGCACCTTCTTCCCTTTTATTTTCCAATTCTTCTTTCTTGGAATATTTTTTCCATGCGTATTCTCTTGTTTTGGCCTATACTTCTTCATTGGAATTCTCTAATGCTTCCAATCTTATATTTTCAATTTTTATTTCTCTTGTTTTTTTCCTTGAAGGGATTATCTCTCAACAGCATCCCTTGTAGCTTCTTCCTTGTTATTTCTTTATTTATCCTCAACAATCAATAGACAATTATTCAATACTTCAACATAATTAAATGTTATCCTATGAGGTTTATGAGACTCATTCTCTTTATGCTAGTGAGGGAAAGAGATCCCCATATCTAATATATGTTTTACAACAATGGCCAAGGGATCATGCATTTGAGGGATTTATAAATAAAAATGGCATTCCTCAATGTCTTCTCCCTCCATCTTGTCCCAAGTTGAATCTATTATCCAATTCATGCATGTGCCTATAAATAGTGGATAGGATAGGCATAGCTTCTTTCGGTGCTTGATCGGGTAGGCATTGAAACCATGTAGAGTTGTTTAATACATGATCTCTTGAATTGCCAATCTATTTGTCACATAGGATAGAAGCATGTGAGGTTTTTGGGTGGCACCATAAATACTAATATATGTGGAGTTTTATTCCAAATACCAATTATATCACCATTGCACAGAGTATGAAATTTATGCATTTTGAAAAAAAAAAAATCACTTAAAACGGTGTATGTATAGGCAAGTTATGACCATTTTAAGTTCTAAAAATAAGGTCTAGCCTTGAGTTTTTTCGAAAAATTGAAAATCACTAGGATCAAATAGAATAATTCACTAGATCCAAAAATTTCACTGTGTAGAGAATTGGAAAATACACAGTCTACAAAAGGATGCACCTAAAACCGATGTTGTATGACAAAGTCATGGAAATTTAAAAATTATCTTCAAAATCTATATGCTAATCCCTAGAAGATAAGTTATAAGTCCCACATGGAATTGTATGATTGATATGAAAGGAACCCACTATATGTTGAGACTGCATGTACATAATGCTTATGTGGCATGTACAGAATGTTAATGTGGCATGTGCTGAAAATGACACATTGTAGTGTAAACAATGACACATGGTAGTTGAGATTGCAAGTTATATTTGGATGCACCTATTGATGTGGAACATGGTAGTTGTGTGGCTTAGTTGGGTGGATGAGTCCATGTGGTAGTGGTGTGGAAAGGTCTCCAAATGATAAATCTATTCGACAAAATGTTAATTACAATTGAGAGGGAATGGGTTTTGAACCCAAGGCCTCATAACAACCAAATACATAACATATTATTACAACTAAATGATAAAATCCATGTTATTTGACATTAAATTCATTTGTTATATTTCTTAAGAACTAATTTAAAAACATATCATAGTGAATGGATGGCCCATGTCTACAAGAAATGTTGAAGTACTTCACACACAACTAGGATTTATTTTTCCTAAGGTTTTCCCTATGTTTATTAGTCATTATACAATATCCTAAAGTTTAGGGAGAATATTCTCTTTAGTTTTCACTTTAGTTTGATCAGTTGAGTTGAGTCTAGATGCTACATTGGGATTATTACCATGCAACATTGGGATCATCACCAGCTAATGCGCATTGTCCTTGGGATCATCACCATACTAGCGCATTACTCATAATTCCATGATCTCCTCCTCACTTCACTCTTTTTTCAGTCAGATAACTAAAGACTTATAGACTAGTTAACTCATACTAGGTGGTCGTTCACTCCCGTAAATGCTTGAGAGACTAGACTAGGTGGCAATTTACTCCCGTAACTAATGGTGTGTGTATAGATCAATCTAGACCACCACTATGGCACATTGTATTCTCCTCTAGTGTGCATTAGTTGAGTTACACTGAGTATATCATGTGTAAATTATCATTCATTCATTTGGTTAATGAGAATTCTTCCATTCTTTCTCTCCTGCTTCTCTTTTCTTTTATTTGTCTCTGCAACTATGTATGTCAATTCCCAACTAGATCTATTATGTGCAATTTCAACACATTTACGTGGTATCAGAGCCAACGTACTGGTAGGAAAAGACACACCAAATTATTTTTGCAGGTACTGAAGATTGAAGACAACGGAAAAATGGAATTTTCAAAAGAATTCATTCTTACACCATACAATTTATTTGCATGGAAGGAGAATATGATCATGCATATTCAAAGTAGAGGATTTTATAGGTTAACCATGAACACAGAGATATAACCAACATCATCCATAGAAAAATCCAAGAATCTAAATCGAATGGATGAAGCGTTTGGAACAATTTGCAGTGTCATTTCTCCCAAACTCCTCTTTTGCATATCCTCTTGTAAAACCCCCAATAAATCCTGGATCACCATGTAAGGTATTTTCGACAAACATGAGGAGATGAGGGGACACTTTCTCAAGGTGTGATTTCTCACATTGGATACAAAAACCTTCGACAATATCCAAGATTTCTTTACCAAATATAAGGATTTGTTGTCGCAAATCAAAGCTTGCGGGGTTGATAAATGTAAGGAGGAGAAACAAATGGTTCTCACCATTCTCTCCAAAATTGGTTCAGAATACTCAGTGTTTGTATCCATATTTCATTCAGTTATATTTGCATATGGATCTACCTGGAAGATGCATTCTCTTGAGGACTTTATCGAGTCTCTGACATAAGAGCAGAGAAAGCTCATCAATATGGGAAAAATCAAAGGCCCAAAGGCGCATGCACTTACTGTGAAAGATGGTAGGAGTCATTAATATCATAAATCTAAAGACAAAGACAAAAGGAAAGAACATGCAAATCCAAATAAGGAAGGGTACTCAAAACCCTTCCACAATGCCTCGGGATCTAAATGGGGAAAGGGAAGAAAAGGGGAGAAATGCACTTACTTTCATAAAGGATTTCATCCAAAATCTGCTTGTATGAAGAAACATATAGATATAATGACCCAAATAATTCATAAAAATAACCTTGGAGATCGCATCCCCAAGGGTGCAAAGAAGACGAAGTCAAAATATTAGAATCCCAAGAAAGGAAATTCTAGCCATGCCTTGATTTCCATCAAATCCTCCCCCGTTACTTGGATCGTAGATTCAAGAGCATCACACCACTTGGCTGCCACAAAATAATTATATTCTTCAATGGATGCATGCAAAGGTCCTCCTATTCTTATGGGGGATAAATCTTTAGTCGAGGTCACCGGAAAAGGAAGGATTGAACTCACAAACGAAAGCTTTGAGAATGTGCTACACGTTCCCAAACTTTTCGTCAATCTTATCTTCGTGTATTAGATGAAAAAAACCAGCACCGGAAAGATATTCATATTCACACCTAATGCAGTGGATATCTATGAAATGCAAACCAATTCCAGGTTTTCTACCATTAAGGTAAATCATCAATCTAGACTCTACACATTTTCTGCGTTTATTGAACCAGATTTTGCATTACTGCTTACCCATGCTGATGAAAGAAGTAGAATATGGAATGAAATATTCATGCATTTCAATTTTAGATATATGCAACAAATTAGCAAGAAGGGAATAGTTGATGGTATACCCGACATCCACTTCTCCAAAATAATTTGTGAGGGATGTATTCTTGGAAAACACCCTCAAGAGAAATTCGATGAGTGAAAGACTCAGAAGGCTTCCTTTCCTTTAGATCTGATCCATAGTGACCTCATGGGTCCTTTTCCGCATCCATCAATCAATAAAGAGTGGTACATGCTCATTTTTTTTGATGATTTCTCATGCTTCACATGGATTTTCTTTTGCAGGAAAAAATCAGAGGTCTTTCAACACCTCAAAGATTTCAAAGCCCTTGTTGAGACATAGTTAGGAAAGAAAATCAAACTCCTCCGAACAGATAACGAGGTAGAGTATGTCAACCATGAGATACAAAATATTTTTCATGAGGAAGGGATTGAGTTGGAGCACATTGTTCCCTATACTCGGTAGCAAAGCAGAGTTGCTGAGCGGAAAAATCGATCTCTAAAAGAGATGGTATCTTGCATGTTATATCATGCAAAGTCACTTCCACAGAGATTATGGGTCAAAGAAATTAATTGTGAAACCTACATCCAAAAACAATATCCCCATAGATATGTCAAGGATAAGACCCCCTATGAGGCTTCAAGAAGCCTAAAATCAGAAGTGACCCACTTTCATATTTTTGGTTCACGTGCATGGGCCAGGATTCCCTATGAGAAGAGGAAGGCACTTGATCCATAGAGAATAGATTTTATATTTTTTATATACCCCAATGGTGTGAAGGGATACAAACTCATTTATCTTTCCTCAGATTGGCTCATCATTGAGCTTAGTGTCCAATTCGAGGGAAGTGTCTCACATGTACCTCAAAAGTCGCATGCAGACGACACCTTTATTCTTCCACCTGCCAGAGATGATGAGCATGCACATGCCAAATATTATTCATATGAGAGTTATGATTCAGAGGATTCAAATGATCCAGATAGAGATTCAGTACAGTCATATGTAGAGTTAGGTCATCTAGATGTAGATGCAAATCCAGAACAAAGGCCCAAGTGGGCCAAGACTACTCTTCAGGATGCAGGGCATCTTGTTGGGCATCCAGCTGATATTAGGAGGATTCGATCTAATTTCGAGGAGCTCCTCTTGCACTCACTTCCACTGAACCTATGCCACCCAGGTGTATTTTCTTGGTTTAGTATTCATATCCACAGTCTTATGGAGAGGCTGCTGGAAATCCCTTTTGGTAATCTACCATGCAAGAGGAGTACAACTCCCTCCTCGAGAAACAAACTTGGGATCTATTTCCCCTTCCTTTAGGAAGGAAACTTTTTAGGTGCAAATGGGTCTACGGGACCAAGAGCGCATCGGATGGATAGGTTAGAGAATACAAATCCAAGCTAGTTGCCAAAGGATTTCAGTAGGTGCATGGCATTGACTATGATGAGACCTTCACTCCAGTAGTGAATATGGATTCCATATGTTTGGCACTTGCCATTGTGGTGGCCAAGGGATGGGAAGTCCATCAAATGGAAGTGAAGAATGCATTTCTTCATGACGATCTCTCCCTGGAGATCTATATGGAGCATCCCCGGGGATTTATGCAGGCTTCATATTTGGTATTTCAAATAAAGAAGTATTTGTATGGACTCAAGAAAGATTTGAGAGAATGGTATGCCAATATGGACTCCTACATGTTGTCACAGAACTTTGTACATTGTAAATAATACCCGAATGTTTACATGATCAGGACGGTTGATTCACTTATACTCCTAGTTTTATATGTTGATGATTTGTTGTTGATCATCGGTTGCTCGACTTTAGATATTTATACAGTCAAGAGGATTCTACATGACAGGTTCTTGATCATGGACATGGGTCTGCTACATTTATTCCTTGGACTCGAGATCAGTCAGGATGCATCAGGCATCAAACTATCTCAGGCCAAGTATGCATGAGATCTCCTTGAGATATTTCACATGACAGAATGCAAGTCTTCCCCAACTCCTTTCCTATCAGGAGTCAAAATTGGGAATGGCGGGGACACTCCACTGGTTGACAGCACAATGTATAGAAATATAGTGGGGAGCTTGTTGTATCGCACACACTCCAGACCATACCTCTCCTATGCAGTTGGAGCAGTCTTTGGGTTCATGTAGGAGCCACATGAGCTACATTGGAAGGATGAAAATTGTATCCTTCAATACGTATGGGGAACCATCACCTTTGGGATTCACTATGCATCAGAATCTACATTGGACCTCAATGGGTTCACTGATTCTAACTGGGCTGGCAATAGAATTGATCACAATTCCACATCTAGTTACTCACCCAATCTTGGTTCAGGGCCTATATGTTGGTCGAGCACAAAGAAGGATGTTATTTATCTATCTTCAGCCGGGGAAGAGTACAAATGGGTAGTCAACATAACCATTCAGGCTATGTGGCTACAACATTTTCTCACTGAGTTGGGAATTCAATTTCATCCGTCAATCATCATCTGGTGTGACAACGAGAGCACTCTGAAGTTCTCCAGAGATCCAGTTTAGAGGCAAAAGACGAAGCACATCGAGATCCACATGCACTACATCCAAGACTTAGTATACGAGGGGATCATCGACCTGTAGTTATGTCCTTCAGTAGAACAAACTGCATACATCTTCACCAAGACCTTCACTAAGAAGTTCCATTCTCTGCGCAGTCATCTTGGAGTGAAGGACACAGTTACCTAGCAATTGCCAATTCTTCTTTTTACATACATTGTACTTGAGGGAGGGTTTTTCCCATGAGGTTTTCCCTCTTTCCTCGTTTTATTTTAGTGTATATTTTATATTTGGGTACCTAACATGGCCTCATTTTCGGGACCCATTCTTTATTTTCACCATAGTGATGTTCAAGGGGGGTGTTGGAGTACTTCACACACACCTAGGATTTATTTTTCCTAAGGTTTTCCTTATGTTTATTAGTCATTATCTAGTCTCCTAAATTTTAGGGAGAATATTCCTCTAGGAGAATATAATTTCGGGGCTAAATTATGCTCATGGGATAATTTTCCATATTTTTTTCCAAAAATGAGATTCACTATTTTAAAAATGATTCGCCCAAATTCTATAGGATAAAATTATTTTACCATAAAAATCGCCAAAATTTTATAAAAACTATATAAAATCCTTAGAAATTTGAATATTTTTACAAAAATATCGCCAATCATTTATAGTTGTCATATGAAGGATTAGAAAGATTCTTCAAGGTTTCTACATTTTAAAATTAATTTTCATCCTTAAAATCATCCCTGAGAATATTCTCTTCAGTTTTCACTTCAGTTTGATCAGTTGAGTGGAGTCTAGATGCTACATTGGGATTATCCCCATGCAGCATTGGGATCATCACCAGCTAATGCACAATGTCCTTGGGATCATCACCAAACTAGCACATTACTCATGATTCACTGATCTCCTCTTCACTTCACTTTATTTCAATTAGTTAACTGAAGACTAATAGACTAGTTAACTTAGACTAGGTGGCAGTTCACTCCCATAACTGCCCGAGAGACTAGACTAGGTGACAGTTTACTCCTGTAACTGTTGGTGTGTGTCTATATCACTCTAAACCACCACTATGGTGCATTGGCTTCTCCTCCACCGCGCATTATTTGAGTTATACAGAGTATATCATGTGTAAATTATCATTCATTCATTTGGTTAATGAGAATTCATCAATATCCTAGGCTCATGAAGGTCAATTGTGGTAAACACTTGTATGGTGAAATTAGCCCAAAAATGCACCAATTTGTACATATCTAATGTTCACCCATGAATCTTTAATCTTATATGTGTCCCAAATAGAAACCAAATTGAGAAACATGAACATTGATCTTAACTATCTAGCATGCTCCAAATGTAACGATAATGTCAAATATAGAAAAACAACTTAGATTTTCCATAAACCAAGCATGAGATTTAGATCTGAATTTGTATATCTATAAAAAAAAATGGGCTTAAAATAATATCTAAAAATTTAGATTAGCATATCTAAAAATTAAACTAGATCTACTTGTAAATTGATGCTAAAAATAAACTAGATCTACTTGTAAATTGATGCTAAAAAAATAAAATCCAATCAATATTGTTGAATTCTCATGGAAGGAAATATTAGATCCCATATCCAATATTTCAATAGATAAAGAAGTTCATCCAAGGAGTTCGATGTATGGATCCGATACCATGAAAGATCAAGAACAATATCTAGGACATATAACCAATATCTATTCTATATAAACACCTACATAAAACATCAAACAAATAAAAGTAGATCTATCAAACAAGAGAGAAGAAACAAGAGAATTTTGTAAAACTCAAAGGTAGGGAAACATACATGGAAACAAGGCCTTCTATTCTTCAAAACCCTCCCAATTAAAATATCTAGAGCACACACATGTATGAATTTCAAATGGCATCCATAAAACTCTTAAGAATATGTATCATCTAGTGTAAGGACCCCTAAGGTCTAGGTTAATGATCAATACTTGTCATCTGAGTGAGTTGAGTTGAGCATGCAATGGAAGGAATCTATGGACAATTGGTTGTGTAGAGTCCATAATGACACCATTGGAACTATTTTCTGGAATGTGGATCATGGAGAAACATTCTCCTCTAGTTACCCCTAGAAGTGAGGTAGTAACATCTAGCTCCAAAATGGGGACATGTGCTCACCGTAGAGCACATGAGAACCTCAACAATCTTTAGAACTCCAAGACCTGCACCCTACATCAAAGATAAAAAATCCTACTACATTCTAACATAAGAGAATTAGTAAAAATGAGTTGGGGGATATGGTCCTCCTAATAGATGAAAGGTAAAAATAAAAATAGAAAATCATAAAGTCCATTTATTTTCTCTTTTCTTTCCTTTATTTTTTATAAATATATATGAAAAATAAGAGTGAAGAAAATTTACAACTAACTATAAACACATATGATACATCAATAAATAAAAACAAGTAAATGAGAAACATAATCAAAATGCATGAAAAAAAACACATAACCATGCCCTAAAACTACCCTACTTAATGCTATAGGACAACATAAATGTTAGGTATAATGATAGAACCGATGAAGCCATCATAGATTCTCATCAAGGTCAAAATTTATACCCTTGTTCTTAGTTAGAAACCAAAACAAGGATATGTCAAGTACAAAGATATCACGAGCTGGTACAAATACTACATTATGACTATACATAGAATTAAACTCATGAGGGCGGGAAAGAGCAACAAAATCATGTCAAGATTGACATTTGCATCCCCACGTTTTCTCTATCCATCTTTGAATGGGTGTAGGATCAAGTCATTTTGGGACAAGTTTTGGGAGTCGGGTAAGAGAAAACCACACGAAAATTCAGCTAAGGAGCAGTGCGCGTAGAGAAAAAGAAGACAATTAGTTCATTTTCAGGAGTCAGCATGTGCAAAAGAAGAAAATTAGTTAGAAGCAGTTAGACATTTTGGTACATTTTGTAACGAGCTAATCCCTAGTGTCAATGTATAAATATGTAATTGGTTTTTGGGTAGAAGGGGTCGGATGATGATAGTGATATGGAATGAGCTAAGTGTGCATTGTATGCATGAATGGATAGGGAAATTTTGGGTATAAATGATGTGTCTTATGTGAGCTCATTGCGCACCTATTGTAAGGACTGAATATCAATGAATAATATAAGAATTCATTCATTGTGGACGTAGCCCAGTTGGGGTGAACCACGTTAAATTCATGTGTTCTAATGTGTTTGTTTTCATGATGTGTTGTTTTACTCTATTTATTGTGCACATGTAATATATTCTTATGGGTTAATATGAATATTTATTTGATGGTTTCATGCACATGTTGAATGATTAAGTAATTTGAATATGTCATGTGTTATTCATTGTTATGATTTCATGCACAGGGTATATTTCATGTTAAATGAATGTTAAGTTAGAATGAATGTTAGAATGGTATCCATTCCCTTCGAGACTGCGGAATATTGGTTCCTACAGTCCCCCTAGGTACCTCAGGTGAGACTTCACTTGCTTGCAGGTGATGCCGAAAGGGTCAGTATATTTAGGGTTTTGTTGGTGAATTAATGTTTAAACTCGAGTCTTCCCACTGTGTGCCAACAAATGGTTTTGTTGTCGAGTATTTTAGTAGAGTGGATCTAGAGATTAGTTGAATAGAATGGAATATTTCACACTATTGTTCCAAGAAATTGGACTCCTGAGTTAATTATGCAAGTCAATACTATAAGCAATCGGGTACCATGCACAATTGATTACTAGTTGGATAGTGTGTTGGAAGGTTATGTTACTGAATTTGCAATAGATTGTACTCAGTTTTATAGTGTTGTTGAAAGGGAATTCTTTAAGGGACCATGTGAAAGATACCTAAAGTCACTATCTACTTGGATTAATATGTTGTTGTGTGATACGAGAGTTATGAAGATGGAATATGATTTCCCTAGTAGCTAAGCATCTTCACGCACATAGGAGGATTGGGGGCTAACCTAGGGATAGTCTAAGTGTAAATAGGGATGAAGAGAAGGAATGAGGAATGGATGGGTTAAGGATGCCAATAGAAGAAAAATGTGTGACAAAAGAAAAGACTAGATTATTTCACAGTGGTAAGAGATTTAGACCAAATAAGAAGAGGATTGTGGTTGAGAGAGAGGGGAAGCATAGTGATATCAAGGAAAGATACATTGGTGTAATACTCCATATCAAAGTAATTATACACACCGAAGAAAATATATGTCATTTTAGTCCCTTAGAATAAGATCCCACTCAGATCAGACTCTGCATCGAACCCACAAGCCCATGTGCGTCGCCAAGACCTGAGGTAAGGTCAAAATATTTGTCAATTATAGTTAGTGAAGGAAGTAAATATAGTAGTAAAAGTAGTAAGAGTAGTTTAAATAGTACGTTGATTCAGAATCAGTTAGTGTTATCAGGAAAGAATATCGCATAGAACATAATGGCAAGGGTAGATCCTACCTTAAGAATGCATGTCTTCCATGGAGCGGGGACAGAGGATCTAGAGTGGCATTTTTTCATTTGTGATACAATATGGACTATGAAGAATGTCCAAGATGATGATGTGAAGATTGCGCAGTTGGAAATGACATTCAAAGATCATGAATTATTATGGTACATGAAATATCAGACTACGACACTTGCGGGAAAGGCTAGAACATTGGAATATGTGAGACAATCTCTATTGAAAGAGTTCTAGAAACCTAAGTCTGAGTCGCAGTGCATTATAGATTTGAAGGAGATCAAGTAGATGGTGAATGAATCAATGTGGGACTATGATTAAATATTAAATATACTAAAGGATCGGTTGACATTTGAAATTCTAGATGAATAGCATAGGGAGTGGTTTATTGCAGGATTCTTGTTGCATATATGCTTCCCTTTGATGCATCAGAAGATTGTGTCGTAGTTAGAAGCCTTAGAAATTTAAATGAAATTAAAAGCATCCCTGGTAGGAGAAAATGGCGTAGGGATGACTCAAGTTCATTCATAGTTAGTATCACTAACTATTCAGTTGCAGGAACTTGTGAAAGGAAAAGAGAAATGCAAGGAAGTTTGGTGTGTCACATGTAGAACAAAAGGTCATCATAAGAATAAATGTCCAGTTTTTCAGCACTATTTGAATAAAGTATCTTTGAATCCACTAGGGGTATGGTGTGAGATTTGAAAGACAATGGGTCACCACCCTACTACTTTCCTGTTGATGAAAAAGTATCAAAGTGCTTCGAGAAACTTGTTTTGTAACTTTTGTAATTTAGTAGGACATGAAGAAAAGGAATGTCTCACATTTTATCTGATGAGAGAGTGCATTGCAGATGAATACAAAGTCTAGGGAGAAGAATATAAAGGAGGATCTCTGCAATATAATACTCCAAGAGGTTATAATCAAGGAGGAAGAGAAGGGTTCATAGGTGGTGGAAGAGGAGGATTCAGTAGAGGAAGAGGACCAATTATATTCTATAATTGTAATAATCTTGGACATTTGGTGAGAGACTACCTGAATCCTTGCACAACATGTACATATTGTAAACAATTATACCATGAAACAAAGGTTTTCCCACAAATGATCATAAATTGGAAAGAACAGAGGAACTTGAATGTACATATGATAGCATAAGAGGTGCGTGATGAACAACCCAAGATATAAATGGTTACGTGCGGAGGAACCTTAACTGGAGCTGATGCAATGGATCAAGGAAATAGGATCCACCAGTGGGTTAGGAAAGCAACAGAGCCTCAACCATTGTCTGACTCTAGGAAGGAGAAAGATACATATACATAAGCAAGGAAGGAAGTGATAGGATCAAAATAGATAGCATTGACTTAGACCATGCCACCTTTGTATGACAGGCCATCAGTGTATGATATGCCATCAGTCTACGACCATTCAAAAAGGTAATTCGATGAGTCAAGAACTTTGAATAGTTTTCTAAAATTTTGTTTAGAGATAATGTGACGCAACCCCCCCTTCCCTCCTAGGGATTTGCAACCTCCTGGTATTGGATATTCAAAATCCTGATCCAAATTGACTCTTTGTCCCTTCAATAGGCCCTGAATGCTCAACACATAAGTCCCTTTAGAGTTACCCACAGAGTCGAACTACCCATGACTCCTCTCTCCGACACTCTTGGAAACACCAAAATTTGTGAGTTCTAACCCCGTGCTAGACTCTTCCTCATAAATGACCATGGGCTATGACCGTGGACCAGCCCCTTCACTATTTTTGGCTTCGGGGATATCATGATCTCTGGCTTCAGTTCTTTCCAAAGGCGCCTCCTCCAAATTTCTGGATCTCTACCGCATGTCTCCTTGGATTTTGACGACCCAACTATGTTTCGGGCTTCCTGACTTCACGAAACTCCTATTCACCTCACACACAAACATCCAGACTTATGACTCCCAAATTTCCTAATCCGTTGCCATGTTTCCTCTTCGCAGCTGACGGTTGAGATTACTTTGCAACTTCACGACTCTGATCTTACAACAACTCCAAACTTCCCAAACCACTAAGTGTCAAAACACTTTACGGACAACCTCCGCATAATTCTCCTAGATCTAATGGTCTAGAACAATCTTGCTTCCCTCCGGAACGGATATGGTTCATGGATTTTGGGAAACCTTAAAGGATTCTTCCCTTTGAATATTTCTCATCACTCTCCCTCCTGAGATTGTCTTTCCTTGACTTTCTTTGTTTCTTTGAATGCTTTCTTCGACACTTAGTCAAATTTTTAGTTTGTTTACGCCTTGCAACAAGTTCTCCTCCACAACTCAATTTCTTTATGGATGATTATGCACATTTTTAGACTATTCTCCAACCACTTCTATGCGACTAAAGTCACATTGCTCCTCCTGAGTCTATGAGTCTAAGACTCTATCACGCACTCCTTGCGGACAAACTTCCTTCAATATTGACCACTGAAGGATGACCTTACACTCCTTGCAATAGTTATTTCACGCTCGATTTTTCCTCCTGAACAATATGAATTATGAGTGTAATTCCTGCTACACACCAACTTCAACTATCCCAGCTAAACCTCTGAGTCAAAACAGACTCAATCATGCATTCCTTGTGAATTCTTACACACTCTTTTCATACATAAATTTCATGCTACCTCTTCTGATCTTCAAGTAAAAAAAGACTCAGTCACGCACACCTTGCAGACACTATGCACACCTTGCACTCGCTCATAGAAGAGAAACAATTGAAAATTATTCAATATTCAAAGAGACTCATACATTCAAGCATGTAAATGTGTTCATAAACCACAAGAACAATAAGCAACAGAGAATTTTGAATAAGAAGAAATTATACCATTCATTCATCTAGATAGACACAAAAACACCACACATTTGGGTCAATACGCCTCTACTATATTCATTCAACAATCATATACATGGGTTCATACACTGTTCTTCAGCACTCTACAACATATACAATAGATTGAGCAGCTCATCAACAACTAGAGAGACAACAACCTCTTTTGGGAAACAATACAAATCTTTATACAAGAGGGGCTCTTCGAGTCTTTCCCTCCAACTACTCTAGGCTATCCCATCGAATTAAAAGCATTCAACTACTTAAAATTATTACAATAAATACTTGAGTCAGACAGATAAGGGAAAAAGCTCCAAATATGTACTGCAATCCACAATTATTAAAGAAAAATACATTTCTCCATCGATCACATATGATGGCTCAGCCTCTAAACATTAAATATGTTCATGAATCAAAATATTTTCCAGATATTACATTAATATGCCAACTTTGGAATTCAAAATTTCTTCAAAATATGCGCTAGTACGCCCAGTTGTCCTCCACCTCGCACTTTGCTGGAGATGCTCCTACATCATAATGAAGGATGATTTTTCTTTGAGTATGTTGCACAGAATGATTGAACATTGTTCCCAAGAGAAAGAGATACCTATCTCACAAGGAGAAGTTAACCAAGTGCAATGAAAGAAGAGAATGAATAAGGAGTTTTGACTCAATGTGAAAATAGGAAACTACGACATGGAAAATATTTTTTTGGATCTAGGCTCCGATGTGATTGTCATCTCGAAGTAAACCTAGGAAATTATGGGTAAGTCGAAGTTGATTTGGTCGCGCATTCAATTGAGGTTCGCAAATCAGCATAATATTCTTCCAATTGGAAGGTTGACAAGGGTAAGTGTTAGTATTGATGGAGTGCACAACTTGGCCAATTTTTAGGTGATCGAGATAATAGATGGTTGCAACCTAATGCAGGAGCATCATTGGAAAGCGCACAGGGGTGAGACCACCCAACACGTGAGAGTTCTCCTAGAACTTCAACGTGGCAGTTCAATCGATTTCGGGATCCGCCTCCACTTAGCGCCGAAATTCACCTTTGGAGGCACTAGAACCGGTGACGAAAATTACCCTTTGAGGCAAGTTTTTGAAATTGTAAATAGAGCAGGAGTTTCCACTTCAGCCCTGGAATGCGACTGACCTTAGATAGCATAGGATGAAGTTAGAGTAGGCAAGTAGCCAGGGGAAACCCTAGAAACATTTTTGAGTTATGTAAGAGTTTGTACACTCAATTTTTGGAAGGTTGCAAGAGAGAGAGTTGTAATACAGAGAAATTATCTATAAGAGAACTACGAGTGATCAAGAGATCTCAATTTTTGAATCACTATAATTTTGGATGTATTATGTAGCTAGTGGGAACTTGTGAATAGAACAGAATGGAAAATTGATCCAAATGTATGGTGTGTGGACTGTGTGCATTTTTCTTGTTATTTCTGTTTTCATAAACAAGTGAATGGAACTGTAAGTTTGCTCAGTTTCAATTGTTTCTCTTCATAGGAAGCTCTGCAAGGTGTGCATCGAGCCAGAGAGAAACGTTGTGGATTTGAGTTACCGAAATCCCTTAGACGTAAGGAGTGCACGGGAATTGGAGTCTGAAACAGACAAAACTCAGGAGGGATAACACTTCGGGAAGTGTTGTCGAGGTCCAGGAACTCATCCCCTGGAAGAAGAGAAGATCAAGCCTTTGGAGACTTAGAAAATCTTCTAAGTCTGAAAAAAGTAAAATCTTAGGAAGAAGAACGTCGTCGAGTGTTGGATCGCGGTGGAAATTCCCGTGGATCGTCTGATTTAGAGAAGGAGCACAGACTTTAACACTACGTAGTTCCAGGAAAGGGGAGTTCGAAGATTTGAATGGATGGTGGAGAGTCTTCGAGGAGGAACACCGAAACCCCGCAGGGCGTTGGATCAGGTGGAGCTGCGAGGAGGTTAGCGGTGAGGGTTTCTTGTCGTCCAAAGCTCAGCGGGAATAGTGACTGTCGATCACAGGACGATCTTGACCATTGTTCCATTTCACGACTTCGAGTACCGCGAGTTGGAAAGACAGAGAACATTGTCTTTCATAATCCTGAACCGTGAAATTGTGATTCGACTGGAACCGTCGATCCCAGGGATCATCATGAGTCGTTGATTGAACATTGGAGCATTTCGACGTTTCGACACTTCGGAAACCGGGGGTTCCAAAGAGCAAAGACACCCTCTTGTATCCTGATTTCGCGAAATGCGAAATCCCGAAGGAATAGGCGCTGGGGCATTTTGGATTTTCGGTGATCGGGGATTCTAAGGAGCAAGGATACCCATTGCGTCCTAATTTCATGAAAAGAAAAATCTCTAAGGAACAAGCGCCAAGACATTTCGACATTTTGGCTACCATAGGTTCAAAGAACAAGGGACGGGACGCTTGACTCGCGAAGTCCCAATCCCCGATAAGCGCCATTTTCGGCTTAACACAAGGTCACGAATCTTGGTCATGTGACTGTGGGAGCTCACGCTTGGTGCCCGAAAAAACCAACTAAGAATTTGTAAGGGACATGTGTGTTCATTTGAAGGGTTCCAGTTCGGAACCAGAAGAGCCATTTCTGCACCAGAACCAGAAGATCCTGATCGGGAGGTCCCACAACCCTTAGGAGGGATAGGGGGTCTGCATCAGGTGGTATCAGAGCATAAGTTTTTTTTCTATAGACTTTAGGTGAAGGAGGAAAAGAAGGAGACAGAGAACTCAGAGTTGTACTCTGTGTGTGACAGGTAGTCAACATAATTCTGCCAAGAAGACGAGATCTGCCTTTATCCAACTGTGTTGTAGAGAGGGAGATGCGAGAGCTTCGTGCCCGAATGCAAACAATGGAAGCATCACATAGAAGAAAACCTAACATTGGGGATGCCAGTGATGAAAAAAGTGAAGAGTTTGAGGTTGAAGAAGTTGTAGGAGAGGATGTTGCAAAAGAACGTTTGTTAAGAGCAATGGCCAGATTGGGAGGCAGAGCTAAGATAGAGGTCCCCATGTATGAGGGAAATCTAGATGTTGAAGAACCGTTGGACTGGATAAGGTCCGTGGACAAGAACTTAGACTATGAAGATGTCGATGAGGAGAAGAAGGTGAAGCAGGTAGTCACTAGACTAAAAGGGCATGCAACACTGTGGTGGGACGAACTGCAGGCTGAGAGGAGCAGTAAAGGCAAACAGAGGATAAAGAGTTGGGACAGGATGGTAGCCAAACTGAAGGCTGTGTTCATACCCAAATACTACCAGATCAATCTTTTCAGGAAGCTACAGAACCTGAGATAGAAAGGGATGACAGTCAAGGAGTACACCGAGGAATTCTACCGACTGAACATCAGAACCGGACAAAGGGAGAGAGACGAATACAAATTTTCCAGGTATATAAATGGCTTGAGATATGAAGTCCAGGACGAGCTTAGCATGATGTCAGTGAGGACTATGGAAGATGCTTATCAGTTTGCGCTGAAGGCAAAGGAGAAGCTGGCAAGAAAACAGAACTAGTGAGGAAGAGGTAAAAGATCGGTCCCAAGAAAAAGCAAGGGATTTAACCATGACAGAGAACATCAATGTAAGGATGAGGCTGAGAAACCACACAATCACTCGAAACGACAAGGAAGTTAATGAGGAAGACAGAATGGTGGAAGAAACTCTTCTAGAGCTAGAGGCAAAGGAGGAGTAAGGTGCTATAACTGTGGAAAGATAGGGCACATGTCTTGGGAATGTCCCAATAAGAATAAGGAAGGAGGAGAATCTCACATTTCAGAAGCACAGTGAAGATATGTTGAAGCGGAAGGAGCAAAGGATGGAGCATCCCTGATGTTGAGAAAATTTCTATTGAAACAAGAGGCAGAAATTGAAGGATCAGTGCAGAGAAACAATCTCTTTAGGATAGCTTGCAAGACTAAGGATAGAGTATGCAAGGTGATCATTGACAGTGGGAGTACTAACAACCTAGTATCCACAAATATGGTGGAGAAATTGGAGCTGAAGAAAACTGCACATCCAAGGCCATACAAAGTCTCATGGTTGCAAAAAGGACACCAGATAATGATCACTAAACAATGCCTGGTTGAAATTAAAATAGGAGGATATAAAGATGAAATCCCATGTGATGTAATTCCCATGGATGTATGCCACATTTTGTTGGGAAGACCATGACATTATGACAAAAATTTCATTCACGATGGAGGGAAGAATACATATACATTGGAGAAGAATGGTAGGACGCATATGTTGTTTCCAATGGAGGAGAAGAGAGCAAAAGAGGAATCCAACACAAGCATACTTCTCATGAGTGGGAAGGAACTCCTGAAAGAAGTCAAGGAAGAACAGAAGATGCAGTTCATTGTGGTGAGGAAGCCCAGAGTCATCCTTACAAGTACATCAATGGATGATTTACCTGAAGAAGTTCAAGAGCTGCTGGATAATTTTGTTGATATAGTGGTGGATGAGCTACCAAACTCATTATCGCCCATCAGGAGTATCAATCATCATATCGACTTGATACCAGGAGCAAGTCTTCCAAAAAAAGAAGCGTACAGATTAACACCTCGATAGAATGAGGAGGTGAGGAACCAAGTCCAAGAGTTGTTGGATAAGGGTTTGGTCAGAGAAAGTTTGACCCCATGCACAGTACCAACTGTGTTAAGCCCAAAGAAAGATGGAGGATGGATAATGTGCACAGACTTGAGAGACATCAACAAGATCACCATCAGGTACAAATTTCCTTTACCAAGAATGGATGACTTAATGGATTGCTTAAGTGGAGAAAATTTATTTTCTAAGATAGATTTGAAAAGTGGATATCACCAGATCAAGATGAGAGAAGGTGATGAATGGAAAACAACCTTTAAGATGAATGAAGGTCTGTATGAGTGGTTGGTTATGCCATTTGGCTTAACCAATGCCCTGAGCACTTTTATGAGGATGATGAATGAAATTCTAAAGGATTTCATTGGTAAGTTCGTGGTTGTATATCTGGACGATATACTGATTTTTAGGAAGACTAAAGAGGAGCATTTGAGGCACCTAACGCTAGTAATGAGGAGGCTACAGCAGAAGAAGTTGTTGATCAATCTGAAGAAGTCCTCTTTTATGAATATAGAGCTCATTTACTTGGGTGTTGTGATATCTTCGAATGAATTGAAGGTGGATCCAGAAAAGGTGAAAGAAATCAAGGAATGACCGTCACCAAGGAGCATGTTCGAGGTAAGGAGCTTTCATGGTTTAGCAAGTTTCTACAGAAATTTCATTAGAGACTTCAGTGGAATTTATGCACCAATGATGGATACGGTGAAGAAGCGGCACAAGTCTTTTAAGTGGACAGAGGAGGCTGAAAGAAGCTTCAATATACTGAAGGAGAAGATAACAGAATGACCAATTATGATCTTGCCAAATTTTGAGAAGTCATTTTAGGTAAGATGTGATGCAAGTGGAGTTGCAATAGGAGCAATTTTGAGTCAAGATAACAGACCTGTTTCCTATTTCAGTGAGAAGCTGAATGAGACTAAGAGAAAATAATCCACATATGACAAGGAGTTCTATGCCATAATTCAATCATTGAAGAAATGGAGGCATTATCTTGTCCCGCAAGATTTTGTCTTGTACAACGATAACCAAGCTTTACAATTCATAACCCGACAAGAAAAACTGAATCAGAGGCATGCAAAATGGGTTGAATTTATGAAAAATTTTACTTTTGTCATAAAACATATTGTTGGGAATGCTAAAAAGGTTGTTGATGCATTGATCAGGAGATGTTTAATTCTGCAGGAATTCCAGGTGGAGACCTTGGGGTTTGAACACCTTAAGGATATGTATTATGATGATACAGATTTCAAGGAGGCCTGCGAAGCATGTACAATCCCTTTACTGAGAGATAGTAGTCATTGGACAGAGTATATGGTCCAGGAAGGATTGTTGTTTAGAGGAAATCAATTGTCCATACCAAGATGCTCAATGAGGGACAATCTTCTGAAGGAGAATCATAGTGGAGGATTGGCTGGACATTTCGGCCACGATAAAACGTTTGCACAATTAAGTAGTTCATACTATTGGCCAGGTATGAGAACAAAGGTGATAAATTTTGTGAAAAAATGTAGGATCTGACAACATGCAAAGGGGAAAAGACAGAACACTAGATTGTATCAACCATTGCTAATACTAGAGAGGCCTTGGGATGCAATAAGCATGGATTTCGTGTTGGGATTGCCAAGAACACAAAGGGGATTTGATTCCATATTTGTGGTGGTGGATATGTTTTCAAAGATGGCACATTTCATCCCATGCCAGAAGACCAGTGATGCAACACATGTTGCAAACCTGTTTTTCAGAGAAGTTGTGAGACTTCACGGTCTACCCAGGAGCATTGTCTCAGACAGAGACACAAAATTTGTTTGTCACTTTTGGAGGATGTTGTGGAAGAATATGGGGACATATTTGTCCTTTATCTCATCTTATTACCCTCATACAGATGGGCAGACTGAGGTGGTAAATAGAAGTTTGGGAAACGTATTGAGAAGTCTGGTTACTGAACACCATAACCAGTGGGATCAGATTCTGCCACGAGAAGAATTTGCATACAATGACTCACCAAATAGAAGCACTAGAAGGAGCCCATTCCAAATAATCCATGGAATGAAACCCAGGGGAGTGTCTGAGTTGAGAGACTTGGAACAGGGAGAGATCAGAAGCACTTGAGCAGAGGATTTTGTTGTTGAAATGCAGAAACTCCATCGTCAGATCAAAGAACAATTACAGATTTCTAACCAGAAATACAAGCACAGAGTTGATCATCATCACATGGAACTTCAATTTGAAGTGGGAGATCAAGTTTTAGCACATATCAGGAAGGAAAGGTTCCTTAGGGGAACATATAACAAATTGAAGATGAAGAAGATAGGACCCTGTAAGATCTTGAGGAAGTTTGATGAAAACGCCTATGAGATCGAGCTGCCAGATGGTGTGGGCATTTCTCCCATATTCAATGTCTCAGACCTGTATGCTTACAGGAAAGATGACATAGAAGGATCAAAAGATCAAGGAAATATTTAGTGGGAAAAGCAGATGCCTGTGGCAGAGAAGCTACAGATGGAGAAGATTTTGGATCAGAGGATTGGAAAGTATACCAGGAGGAAGAATTATTTTGAGTATCTGGTCAAATGGGAGGGATGCCCAATATAAGATTCCATTTGGGAAAATGAAGCTGCTATCCAAAAGTAGGGAAAGTCAGTAGAGGAGCTCATGGACATGAGTCCATGAATCTATGTCAAGGGGAGTATGATGCAGGAGAATCATTGGAAAGCACGCAGGGGCGGGACCACCCAACACATGAGAGTTCTACTAGAACTTTAACGTGGTAGTTCAACCAATTTTGGGATCCACCTCCACTCAACGCCAAAATTCACCTTTGGAGGCACGTTGGAACCAGTACCGAAAATTGCCCTTTGATGCAATTTTTTGAAATTGTAAATAGAGTAAGAGTTTCCACTTCATCTCTAGATTGCGACTGATCTTAGATAGTGTAGGATGAAGTTAGAGTAGGAAAGTAGCCAGGGGAAACCCTAGAAACATTTTTGAGTTATGTAAGAGTTTGTACACTCAGATTTTGGAAGGCTACAAGAGAGAGAGCTGTAATACAGAGAAATTAGTTGTAAGAGAATTGCGAGTGAGAAGGAAATCTCAATTTTTGAATCATTGTAATTTCAGATGTATTATGTAGCCAGTGGGAACATGTGAATAGAATAGAATGGAAAATTGATCCAAATGTATGGTGTGTGGACGGTGTGCATTTTTCCTATTATTTTTGTTTTCATAAACAAGTGAATGAAACTATAAGTTTGTTCATTTTCAATTGTTTCTCTTCATAGGAAGCTCTGCAAGGTGTCCATCGAGCCAGAGAGAAACGTTGTGGATATGAGTTACCGAAATCCCTCATATGCAAGGAGTGCATGGGAATCGGAGTCTGAACCAGACAAAACTTAGGAGGGATAACACTTTGGGAAGTGTTGTCAAGGTCCAGTAACTCATCCCTTGGAAGAAGCGAAGATCAAGTCTTTGGAGACTTAGAAAATATTCTAAGTCTGAAGCAAGTAAAATCTCAAGAAGAAGAACGTCGTCGAGCATTGGATCGTGGTGGAAATTCCTGCGGATAATCTGATTTGGAGAAGGAGCGCAGACTTTAATGTTGCGTAGATCTAGGAAAGGGGATTTCAAAGATCTGAACGGATGGTGGAGAGTCTTCGAGGAGGAACACCGAAACCCTATAGGGCATTCAATCAGGTGGAGATGCAAGTAGGTTAGTGGTGAGGGTTTCTTATCGTCCAAAGCTCAGGAGGAATAGTGACTGTAGATAACATGACAATCTGGACCGTTGGTCCATTTTGTGATTTCGGGTACGATGAGTTGGAAAGACAGAGAACGTTGTCTTTCAGAATCCCGAACCGTTAAATCACGATTCGATCGGAACTGTCGATCCCAGGGATCGTTGCGAGTCATTGATTGAACGCCGAGGCATTTCAGTGTTTCGGCACTTAGGCAACTGAGGCTTCTAAGGATCAGAGACACCCTCTTGTATCCTGATTTCATGAAATGCGAAATATCGAAGGAATAGGCGTCGAGGCATTTTGGCTTTTCGGTGACCGGGGATTCTAAGGAGCAAGGATACCCATTGCGTCCTGATTTCATGAAATGTGAAATCCTGAAGGAACAAGCGCCAGGACATTTCGGCATTTCAGCTACCGGAGGTTCGAAGAACAAGGGACGAGACTCTTGACTCGTGAAGTCCCAATCCCCGATAAGTGCCCTTTTAGGCTTAGCGCAAGGTCACGTCTCTTGGTCATGTGACTGTGGGAGCTCACGCTTGGTGCCCGAAAAATCCAGCTGAGCATTTGTAAGGGACTTGTGTGTTCGTTCGAAGGGTTCTAGTTCGGAACCAGAAGAGCCATTTCGGCTCCAAAACTAGAAGATCCTGACCAGGAGGTCGCACAGCCCTTAGGAGGGATAAGGGGTTTGCATGACAACCCTTACCCAAGACTACTTGGACTTGATTGGGCCTTTGAAAACTAGAATATCATTGATCTGAAGAAGAGACAAATGATATTTGAATTAGAAGACTTGAAGGTTACTGGGTCATTGGATCTTACTAAAGGAATAATATATGTGGAACCAGTAAAGGGAAAAGAGCTTGAAAATTTGTACAACATGACCGCGCAGATGGAAAATTATGTGAATCCTATAGTCGATAGTGTACTTAGTTGGATAAGTATTAGTTCATTCATGTCAGACTCAAAATAATCTTTGGAAAATTGGCAGTGGAGATTGCTTGAAGTGTCTACAAGGAAATGTGCTTGGATTACCCATGCATTGTGATGGATTGGAACTATGGTATGTGATCCTCCAAGGTACGATGAACTAACCGATGTATATTTTTTTATAAGACAATTTTAATTGAAAATATTAAATCAAAAGATACTATTAGCATTAGATGTCACACTGAAAGAGATCCTGGAAATATGGTGGGTGTTGCATAAGGATGGAATAAGAGACTAGAAGCAGTGCAAAAGGTTATTACAGGTCAAGTTCGAGACAAATAATGAAGATACTATGCAGAAGTATACATGATTGAGTTGTTTGATGGATCATGTTAAACATTGTATTCTGACATGGAATAAATTACCTAAGCAAGAATGGACACACTTGTTTGTACATACCTTGGACACAATCCTGAAGAATTGGTACTTGGAACTGGAAGTGTGCAGAGAAACTGCAGACTGGGAAGAATTGAATCGTAACTTTAAGGTAACTTTTAGTTTTGAAGATGATGTTCCTTTGATTGACTTAGCTTTGAAGATTATCAATAAAAATATGTTTTCATCAGAAGACTTGATATAATTAATACATGTATGTAGTGTGCATAGATCTCCTGCGACAGTTGAAGAAGTTTTACACTGTTATAATGTTGTTGAATATGACCATGAGGAGGATGAAGATCCAAGAAATGTACAAATACCATAAGTTGAAGGAGAGAACGTAGTAGAAGGACCATAACTTGAATCAATAGTATATGTGAATCCATTGAGAACACGCAAAGTAAATATTGGTACAAGAGATAAGCCCAAATTTGTGAACATAGGAGACTATTGGAATGATGAAATTGTTGAGAAGATAGTTGAATTACTGTGTGAATATCAGGACCTGTTTTCGACTAATGTTTCATAGATGAAAGGTATTGTTGGGGATTTAGGAGAGATGAATATCCCCTTGAATCTATATGCCAATCCAGTGAAGCAGAGGCCATACAAATTGAACCCGATGTATCAGTAGGAGGTGAAAGTGGAGATAGATGGGATGTTGAAAGCTAGAATTATTTAACCTATCATAGAATCAGAGTGGATCAATCCAATGGTGGTTCAAGATAAGAAGATAGGAGGAATCAAAATTTGTGTATATATTAGGAAATTAAATGATGCTTTCTTACATGATCCATTTCCTACATCGTTTACAGATAAAAATGTTGGAAAAGGTAGGAGGACAGGAAGCTTATTCATTCACTGATGGATTTTTAGGGTATCATCATATTAAGATTGCATAGGAAGATAGATATAAGACTAAATTTGTGACAGAATGGGGATGTTACCAGTACACGATGATGCATTTTGGATTGAAGAATTCACTAGCAATATTCTCTAGAGTGGTTGTATCATCATTTAAAGAATTCATCCATAATTTATGAAAAGTATACTTAGATGATTAGACAATGTTTATCTTGTTGAAAGACCATATTAAGAATTTGCGCTTGATGTTGGATAGGTGTAGATAGTTTCAAATATATTTGAATTTAAAGAAGTGCATTTTATGTGCATTGTTTGATATCTTACTAGGCCATGTAGTGTGTAAGAAAGGATTGTTGCTAGATCTTGCAAATATTGTTGTGATTGTTGACTTACCACTGCCTACTTCAATGCGACAATTATGAACAATGTTGGGTAATACATGGAAATACAAGAAGTTCATTAGAGGATATGCACAGATTATATCCCTGATAGAAAAATCGATAAAGAAGGAGAACAAGTTTCAATGGAATGAGGAATGTCATAAATATTTAGATACTTTGAAGAATAAATTGATTATCGCACCGATTTTGACATTTCCATATTGGAAGAAGGAGTTTCATGTTCACGTGGATGGATCATCTATAGCTTTAGGCACAGTTTTATCTTTTCATGGAGAAGGAGATATAGATCATCACATTTCATTTGCAATAAGGAAGTTGTCAACTATAGAAAAAAACTATACTACTACGGGAAGTGAAGGATTCTCAATGGTGTATGCATTGCAAAAACTTAGACATTACTTGTTGGGTTCACACTTTAAGATGTACAAAAACCATTCTGCACTAAGATATTTTCTCAATAAGCCAGTGTTGGGGGGGAGAATATGCAAATGGATATTATTGTTTTAGTAATATGAATTTGAGGTAATTTTGAAACCAAGGAAATTTAATTCAAGACCTAATCACTTATCGCACATACTATCAGGAGAAGACATGGGAAATTTGGATGACAACTTACTAGTTGTCCACTTATTTACAGTACAAATGGTTGATGACTATTTTGCATACATAGTTCAGTTCTTGAGTACAGGAGTAACCCCACCTGAGTTTACAATTGCATAGAATAAGTAGTTAGTAGTGAAGGTCGCATACTATCAACTTATAGCAGGAAATTTGTACAAGTTAGGCACAAATGGTATTTTGTGATGATGTGTATTAGAACATGAAAGACACATGATCTTATTAGAGGAACATGAAGGGGTTGCAGGGGGTCACTACACGGGAAAAACAACAACTTAGAAGAGTTTTCACGCAGGATTATGGTGGCCTACCCTTCATAAGGATGCTAAGAAATTTTGTAAGACTTGTGATGTTTTCCAAATAATTGGGAATCCTTCCAGGAGATGAGATGTCGTTAGTACCACAAGTGACATTACAGGATTTTGATAAAATGGGTTGTTGATTTTGTTGGATCTATTAATCCACCAACAAAGAGGTCAATATCTAGATACATCATTATTGTGACAGATTACTTGACTGGATGGGATGAAGAGGAAACAATCATAGATTGTAGCATGGAGACAGTTGTGTTGTTTTTGTTTGAAAATATGGTGACAAGATTTGGATGCCCGAGAATTCTTATGAGTGATCAAGGAACTCATTTAATGAATAAGACGATTACAATTTTGATAGAGGAGTTTCATATTCACCATCAGAAGAACACATTGTATGATCCTCAAGCAAATGGAATTGTGGAAGCATTCAATAAGATACTAGAACATGCACTGAAAAAGGTGTGTAATGTAAGTCAAGACAATTGGGACTTGAGGATTCCAATAGTTTTATGGGCGTATAGGAATACATGTAAGAATTTGACAGGAAAGACCCCATTCAAATTAGTGCATGGCTAAGAAGTAGTTATGCATATCGAATTCATAGTATTGAGTTTGCGCATTGTCACGCTAACAAATCTTACATATTCTGGCACAGTGGAGAAGAAATTGTCAAAGCTATTAGAGTTGGAAGAGGACTGGTTTGTTGCAGGTTTCCATCAACAATTTCAGAAAGTGTGTGAGAAAGCATGGAATGAAAGGAACATTAAATAGAAGAATTTCCAGACAAGAGACTTATTTTTTCTCTACGACAACAAGTTTTGGCAGAACCCTCAGAAGTTTCAGATGCATTAGTTAGGTCCATATGTGATCATATTTGTGACATATGTAGGTGTTGTTCAGTTGGAGAAACTAAATGGAGAAGTTGTGGAAGGGATGGTTAACGATATTCGGTTGAAACTGTATAGGGATAGTCATACTTCCACACAATAGTCTGAGTGTGTAGTATGTGTACCATAGTACTTGTATTATAGTGTATTATAGAAAGAAATAGAAAATAGCAAAGTAATAAAAGAATTTGAAGGTTGAATTGATGCATAAGTTTAAACGAGTAAGGAGATAAAGCCAAAAAATGTCACAGATATGTAGAAAGAGGAAGGAATTGTGCGTAGGAAGGAGGATTGAAGTGCGATAGAGATATGTGAAGAGAGAGGGAAATGCATTAGATAGAGTTTTCAATGATAGGGGAGGACCCATCACCACTTTTTACAGATAATTCGAATGAGAAAGTTTTATGGTAGAGGATGAAAGAGAAGTTTGATACGTATAGAGGAGCGTGTGGGATTGATGTAGCAAGTATCAATGATGAGTGCATGTTAAGCCCTAAATAATGGCACATTACCCCTTAATTAGGGCATATTACATTAGTATTTTTATTTTATTTATGTCATATTGGTTCCATTAGTTGTAATTGTACCTCCTAGTCTCCTATATATACCAAGGAGACCTCTTTCATTTGATATCATCTTATATTTGTGAATTTATGTGTATTATAAGGAGGTTTCCCCCTCGAAGAGGATTATTATATGAAATTATCTATTTTTTAAGGGGTTGAGTACTTATTCTGATGTTTTTATGTTATTTCGATATTTTTTTCCTAACATTTGGTATTAGAGCTCAAGGTATTGGGGTTTCATTGATGCATCTGAGACACATTGGAATTTTTGCTATAATTGTTTTCTAGGATGTTTCATAAGGAACACCTTGGGGGATAGTTATTATACGGATAAAAGTAATTTTGTTTAAAATATCATATTCTTTGAATTTACACTTTCGGAGATATATCCTATAGAAGATCATGTTCTTGAATCATCCTAAATTCATACATCAAAGAATTTTCGTTGTAATGTTTTTTCTGTGATGATTAAGATCATGAAACTCAAAGGATATTTATAGGAATTATCAAGCTATCTATTTTAAAATTTTCATATTCTAGATCATCATAAGTTTGGAGATACACCCTGTCTAAGATAGGGTAGCTGACTAGTCCTATTAACTAGTCTCAAACATGTGTTCCAGGTAAAACAGTGATATCTTCTTCAGTGAGAATCCAAATTAAGTGATACCAACTGCATTGGATAGTGTATATTATGTAGTATGTTTTTTGTATGTTTCAGAATAATATATCACATATTGTGCGTTTGGCACACTTTACAAGTACGCTCTCCTGGAAAGGACAAAAATCAGCAAGGTGTGGGGAAGTCACCATAAATTCCACTTGGCACATTCAATTTTGATCAGACCTATGGAATTGTAGAGAGGACATATAAGAGAAATACAAAAATAAATTTCATACCCAGAAGGGTCTAAATTGTAAAGATACAACAGAAGAAAGGTTGGCTAGCAAAACAACCTCCAAATCAGGGTTTAAAAGGTGCATTTTTGTTTTTAGAAATTTGCATATCTTTTGACTAGAAGATACAATTGGGGTGATTAAAAAAGTAGAATAAAGTGGGATAAAAGGAGTATCACATAAATTTGAGAGAAACTTAGGGATTGTTTTAGATATAGATGTGTTCCAACGTCTCTAAACGTAGGATTTGTCATTACTGGTCAGCGCTACAACCCGGGGACAATGTGGTTCTTCCACGTACCTAGAGTATATCGAAAGGCCCCTTTTGAACGATTGTGTATTAGAAAACACTATTACGGATTTGATCTCCCATGTACTCGACATATATCAGGAGACCACATAGAATACTGAGACTTACCGAGTAAACCTTTTGGTCGTATTTTTTCTATAGTACACTGAGAACATCACTAGAGGAGATCACTCTCGAGTACCTTGGTAGTTGGATGGTACATCTAAGGGCATAGTCAAGCCTCCTTAGTTAGTGCCCTGAGATATTGGGCCAACTACTATTATTGGACCCCACACATATATCAGAGAGCTATAGCACCTAACACTCCCTTATCTATGAGGACCTCTTCCTCAGCCAATTAGGAATTTCTACCTTGCAGTGATACTTGGTCAACATGCCACCAAAAAACAGAACTTCTACACCAAATAATCCTTCAGAAAGTCCTACTTGGACTCTTGATGAAGGTGAAGAAATGTGCAAGGACATAAATGATTTACAAAATAAGGTAGTAACAAAATATGGACTACATGGGATTATGTATTCAATTAAATCTAATTTAGAAGCGATAATGGATACTAAGATAGATGGTTTAAAAGGAGAGATCATGGAAGGATTGGAAAAGTTTCTAATAGAGAGGCCACCTAAAAGTAACAATGTATCCCATGAAATTCATGATGAGGACATAAGGAAGATGAGTCAAGATTGGATAAACTCAAACTTTGGGTTGAAGACGAACCACTTTCCTAAGATCGATATGAGGAATTTTGATGGTAAGGATCCAATCCAATGGATACTCCAGATGGAGTAGTTCGTTGATCTACATGATGTGACACACACACAAAAGGTATGAATTGTGTCTTTATATTTAGAACCCAATCAATTTGTGTGGTTTTTATGGATTTTTTCTCGCAAATCACTTGTTACTTGGAAAATTTTCACGGAAGAAATGATAGCACACTATGAGGATGCAAGGAGCAATACCTTCTTCAGCCAATTGATAAATCTCAAGCAAAAGGTTCAATTGCGGATCACATTGAGAACTTCCAAAGATTGAATATAATGGTAACAAATATTCCATATGGGCACCTGATTGACGTATTCATAGGAAATTTAAAGGATAACATTCAACATGAGGTTCTCCTTTGGGAACACAAATCATTGGAGAATGTGTTCAGTGTGGCGAGAAATGTTGAAAGTAAAAATATGTCTATGGCTACTAGAAGGACCACTCCTAACATCTATCGAGATAATAATGTTCTATCTTCTAAACCACCTCAACCTACAAGGTTGAAAACTCAATAATTGGAGGAAATAAAAGAATAAGGGTTATTCTTTAATTGTGACAGAAAGTATAGTAAGGGACATAAGTGTGGTGAGAAGAAATTATTCTACATAGATTGTTAAGAGGAAGAAGAAGAAGAACAAGAACCATCTCAAGATGAAAAGGTAGAAGAGATTTCTTCTCAAGAGGTGAATCCCACCATATCATGTAATGAATTGGATGGAATTAGCACTCCTCAAACCTTGAAGATAGAAGGATATATCAAAAATAAAAGGGTAATAGTCCTAATTGATTCTGATAGTACTCATAATTTCATTCACAATAAATTAGCCAAAGCTCTCAATTTCTTTATATATCCAATGCGATAGTTTCAAGTAATGATTACAAATGGAGGAAATATCAATTGCTTGGGAAAATGCCATACGATCAATCTTACTATGGGGGAATATGTAATGAATAGTCCAATGATTGATATACCTATGGGTGGTGTTGATGTCGTACTAGGATTCCAATGGTTACAATCATTGGGAACAATGGATTTTAATTTTCAAGAACTTTTCATAAAATTTCCATTGGAAGGAAAGGAAATTTAGTTAAGGGGTATCACAGGGAAACCCAGTAAGGTGATAAGCTCTAATGGAATGAAAAAAATATTGAAAATGGGGCATCATAGTGTAATTGTACAACTATTCTCACTAGATGTTCAAACATATAATCCATCTATTCCCCTAGATCTCCAAGGGATCATTGATAATAATTCCAAAGTATTTGAAGATATTCCTAGAGGTCTTCCACCCACTCGCGATCATGATCATGTTATTCACCTAATTATTGGGAGTGTTCCTCCTAACATCAGGCCTTACATATACCCTTATGAAAAAAAGAGTGAAATTGAGCATATGGTTGAACAAATGTTAGAGTTTGGAATTATTAGACCTAACCAAAGTTCTTACTCTGAACCGGTGGTAATGGTACTCAAGAAAGAGGGCTCATGGAATATGTGTCCTTATTATAGAGAGCTCAACAAGATCACCATTAAATATAAATTTATCATTCCCATCATTGATGAATTGTTATATGAACTACATGGAACAATATACTTCACAAATTTGGATCTTCGCTCAGGGTATCATCAAATTAGAATGAAGGAAGAAGATGTCCCAAAAGAAACATTCTGAACTCAAGAAGGCCATTATGAATTTTTGGTCATGCCTTTTGGCCTTACGAATGGTCTTTCCACATTCCAAGGGTTGATGAATTCCATTTTCAAGCCCTTCCTTTGAAAATTTGTGTTAGTATCTTTTGATGATATACTAATCTATAGAAAGTCTTGGGAGGATCATGTTCGACATGTTGACAAGGTGATACAACTACTAAAGGAGCAACAACTAT
>SNQJ01S0026971.1:46295-62296 GCA_010110895.2 Picea sitchensis
ATACATTCCACGTTGTTTGTTTGTCGTATAGCTGATAAAAATCCTGTTTGAGAGGTCGGTTGGGCTCTTCAAAAATAGTTTTATATGCATTTGTATACCTGATACTCGTATTTCTTAATAAGATCATGACATAGCCACGCTTTCATCACTGTTAGAATACGTAATTACTAGTATAGCAGTTAAATAGTAGTCATTGGTGAAGGCAGAAAGAATGATAAAATGAAACGAATTCTTAAAAGAATATATTAAATTTTATTATTGATTAACAAATAAACTGTTGAGCTTCATTTATTTGGTGTTAATATTTTAATTTTTGTTAATCATTTAAGTGGCAATCAGTTAGCTATCAAAGTCATTTTTAAATATGATTAGGTAAATGTAAAAAAGTAAATACATAAATGGATGTGTTTATAACAGCTAGGAAGTTAATGATTAAAATCACAGCGATTTATTTTGTGTGACTACTAAGAATATTCTAGCCATATTTAATCTTGTCCATAGAAAACTTATTAAGCACTAACCCCCTATTAAATCTGTCCATTGTCAATAGTAGGTGTACGCCAATTACGTCATTAATTCTGCATAATTACATCACATTTTCGCCAAATAAAAAATAAAAAGATTGTTTAAATATTTTAAGTTTGTATTTTTTCTGATAGATAATATGATTTTAAGTGAAATTAAGTTTAAATTGTATTTTTATATTTTTAATATAGAAATGGATTCAGTGTATTAAAACATCTCAAAACATTTAAATTAAACAAAATTAATCACTCAAATATATAATATACAAATTCAAAACAAATATAACTAAAAATATTTAAAAAAAAATTATTACCCCGCCACCTTCTTAGTGGACTAAGACATGTCCCCATAGAAACAATCCTGATGTTCACGAAAATGATTTCATAATACGAAGGATTTAATTATTTAATTACTTCGGCTTAAGAGACTTCGATAAGTATTAAGATGCATGCTTCAATCACATTTAAAATGTGCATTCCTTTCAATAAGTCATGCCACTATAATATCGCTTAGATAAAATGTTTTTTTATTATTAAAATCAAGCTTCTAGAAACCTTTAAATCACTTTCATATAACATTATTCAAATTTAATTATGTAATTTGATTAATTTGTTTTGTTTACTAATTGTTATAATTGTTGATTTAAGTTGTTGAGTTTTTATAATCTATTTCAAAACTTAGAGTATAATTGTTGATTTAAGTTGTTGAGTTTTTATAATCTGATTATTTCAAAACTTAGAGCATTTAGATTATGTTTGATGTAGTCTAAAAGTTTTATGTGGATTTTTTTTAAGAATTTTTTTGAATCAATTTTACCTAAAATTTAATTAAAAATCATTACAATTATATATTTGAATCGTTTAATATTCTAAATATTTTTTAGATCTTTGAATCTATTTATGCATTTAAAAAACATTTTAAGTAAAGAAAACTGAAATTTTACCGATAATTGTATAATTGTATAGGCAATTCTCATAATAATTATAAACAAATCCAAAATATAAAACATTTACACTACATCTTTCTATATAAAAAAAATATTAATGTAAAAAAAATATAAAATTATAAACCTGCTTTACATTTTAACAAAAATGCACTCTAGTTTTTACTAATAAATAAATATTGATCAAAATAATATGAATGGATAAATATAATAAAATCCATATATTGGATTTTGATCTACAGGTTCACAAAGATACACTCTTCTTCTTAGAAATAAATATAGGTCAAAACAATGGTTTTGCATCCTAGGAAAATTACTAGACTTGATCTACATATCAACTTTTTACAAAAAAAAGTGGACTATGCATCAAACAACTGAGAGCACATTTGTCCATAAGTTACCACCTTCCATACAAAAAAGATTACCCTGATGCTAAAATCAAAAGACCTACAATACATAATTTGGCTGTCAAAAGATCCGAAATGCAACAAATAGGAAATCCGAATTTTTTTATAAATCTATTGAGGCCTGGCTCGTTGTCTACCCACTAGGTATAGATGATCTCCCCACAATGATCTAGGTCCTTGAGCGCTCTTTTAGACAAAGCATCTTCTTCCTTGTTAAATTCACGGTAAGTATGGAGGAAAGTTATCTTTTTGAATGGGAAACTGAGCCTCTTTATTTGATCCTTCCAACCTTCCAGCGCCAAGCTTTGTAGTCTCCTGCTACCTTTGCACCAATCAATAACAAGATTCAAGTCCCCAATGATTTGAATGACCGAAGGTTGAATTTAATCGATAAGAAGAGAGTGGTCCACACACCCATCAACTTCGCGCTATTGTTGGTTCCAGCTCCTGTATTGAACGTCCATTTAAGATGAGAGTTTTTATTTAAGCTAAGAAAACCACCGACACCATTGTTTAAACCATCTCCAGAAGCAACGTCGTCAAACCATCCCACTAACTGTTCAGCTGTGGAGGTCTCTTGATCTTGAACGAAACCTTTAACGATTTGGTCATGAAACTGGAATTATAGAAAGACACCGCCTTTGTATACACCACCTGCATGAGAGTCGATCCATTATTGAAAATAAGAGTATTTATTTCTAACCAGATGTACCAGCAGACAATAGCTGGAAGAGTGCTTAAGGATTTGTTTTTTTCGACAAATGATGAGACACAATCATCAACGGTAAGCCCCTCTGAGGTTAGCTTGGTCTTTAGGATCCCTTCTAAAAATATCCAAACCTGGCGAGTGAAAGGACAAGAAATAAACAAATGGATTAAAGTCTCATGGTTACTTCTACACATGATACAATAACTCAACCCTTCCCATCCTCTAGCTAGCAGAACATCCCACATGAGAATCTTGTTTCTTAGGAGAAGCCAGAAGAATAGTTTCAATTTTTGTGCCAAATTCCACTTCCATAGATTATAACCCCATCCCCTGATGGAGTGAGCCCACATGCTTTCTAAAAGATCTCTATACAATTTTTTTGTAGTGGGAGAACCCGACCCATCGCCACCCGACCAACTTAACTCCTCCTCAGTAGGAGCTAAATGAATTCCTCTGCCCGCGAGTGCCCTCCTATACTAATCCCATTCCTTAGCAGGATCACCATTGATGCCCAGTTGATTCACATCTATCCAATACATGTTTAGGGGCACATTCAAAGAAGTGTTTCGAGCTTGGTAAAGAAAGGTAATCCCCCGATCCTTTAAGGTTGACATAACGGATTTTGAAAGAAAATAGTTTTGGCCCATTCCCATAATTTGATCTTGGTCTGCCTAAATAGTCTCCCCATTACCAGATTTCCAACAGAGCTAGTGGTCTAAAAGTGGTAGCGATTTTAAGAGATTTCTCCACACTGGAGAGGTTTCTCCCTGTGATCTATGCTCCAACCTAAACCACATTGATATAAATACATAAGGTAAATACTTATCTTTTAAGACTTTTTTCCAGATACCCTCTTTGGTCAGTCCTCGCCACAATGATTTGGCCGCTAAATATTTATTGAAGAAAGCCAATTTTTTTATCCCCCAGCCTCCAACTTTCTTTGGCTTAGTAATGTTGTCCCAATTACAAAGGTGAAGATGTTTCTTCTCCCTACATCTAGACCATAGAAAAGTGTAGATAAGCTGATGTAGTTTTTCAAGAACTGAGACTGGAATCGTAGCCATAAACATTCAATAGACCGGTTCGCTCACCAAAACTGCTTTTATTAGAACTAACCGACCACCAAGTGAAAGCCAGCGAATACACCAATGTTCTATTCTTTTTTCAAATTTATTAATAAGCCATGTCACCAATCGTCTTGGTTGTAGCAATTCGACTTAAGGAAAAAACCCAGGTACTTAAATCCTGCCTTTATGGATGCGAAATTAAACAAGAAAATCGCTTTAAAGGGCACCAACCCCACCTCATCCAATCCCGCCGAATGGAAGGTGGATTTTTCTTCATTAATATGAAGACCCGTAGCATGTAAAAAAACTTTGAGAATGCCAACAATCATGTTCCATTTAGCTAATCTTTCTCTCATCACGATCAACACATCATCGACGAAAAGGAGATGTAAAATCTTTGTAATCCTAGAAACTTTATGCCAGTCAGTGAATCTGCTTCTTTCTCCTTTTTTATGAGGATACTTAGGCCCTCCATTACCAAGATAAAGAGCAGTGACAACAATGGGAAACCCTATCTGAGACCCTTGCCCCTTTGAAAAAAAGGATATGGTTCACCATTTATTAAGACTGCATAAGATACAAATGTGACGCAACTCATAATCCAGTTTTTGAGAACTCGACCAAAGCCCAATTTGATTAGAATCATCCTTAGAAACTATCAATTGATTAAATCATAGGCTTTGTTTAGATCAAGTTTAAGAATTAAAGCCCGATGTTTCTTCTTTTTAATCTTGTGGAGGCATTCCTATGTCGTACCCACCGCATCAAGGATCCGTCTGTCCTGTAAAAAACCCAATTTTTCTTTTGCTAAACCTTTGGATAGAATTGGCCTCAATCATTTTGCCAACAATTTTGCAATGATTTTGTAACACAATTTACATAGGGAAATAGGTCGGTAATCCCCAAAAGTAGCCGGTTTATTAGCTTTAGGAATTAAAACAATGAAAATAGTATTCAGTGTTTTTATCACTTCTCCCTTTCGCCTTGATTCCTCGACCATTCCTAGAAGATCCTCACCCACAAGCTAAAAATAATGGAGGAAAAACTCTGCAGTCCAGGTATCCGGGCATGGGCTTTTATCTTTGGAACAATTCTTTAGTATGTTCAAAAGATCTTCAATAGAGCACGGTTTTTCTAACAGTCTTGCATCTTCCTCCGAAACCATATTTGGATGAAGACTGGCTAGAGTAGTCTGGTATTCATTAATAATGCCCGCTGTTGAGCCCAAATTTAAAAAAAAAATAACCGCTTCCTCCTTTAATTCCTGTTGACCCAAAATTTCAAAACTGGTTTCCGTATGTAAATCCCAAATCTGCTTACGATTTTTTCGGTCGCTTGAAAAGTGGTGAAAATACTCTGTGTTACGATCCCCACTTTTTAACCAGATCTCACGACTCTTCTACCGCCAAGAATCTTCCTCTGTTGTTAGTGTTTGTAATCTTTCCACTTCCTTTTGTTTGATCATGACAGTAAGCTCCCCATTCTTCAGATCTGTAAGGGAGGCTTGATACAGAGACTATAATTCCTCTTCTATAATGTTCAATTTATGTGTCGTTTTATTTTTAAAACTCCTAACCCACCTCTTTATTACCAGTTTAAGGAATTTTAGCTTCCACACCAATATTCTTTGTAGCCCTGTCTCCTGAAGAAACTTTGGATCCTGCCAAACTTCAGTAACTAAACAAGAGAACTCAACCTCATGCAGCTAAACTGGATTTAATTTGAAAGGGTAGCATTTGTGATGATATAGGCCATCCAACTGTAGAAGGATCGGGGCATGGTATGAGATAAAAGGTTGCGCCACCTAGGCCCGATAACGAGCCACCTCCCTAAGCAGATCCATCGAAACAAAATTCCTATCCAATCACTTTAATATACTATCCCCCCCTTTTCGACCATTCCTCCACATAGGCTCTAACACATCCGATAGAATGTCAACCAGGCCCCCAGTTGTAAAAATGTCCTTTAAAAAGAGTGCCAATGGATCAGATTGGCCACTTTTTCCCCAACTCTCCCCTTCATTTAGAATGAAATTGAAATCACCCATGACAATCAAATTATGTTGGGAAAATAAATCTCCATCCTTCACCTTTTTCCAGAAAGCCTTCCTATCACTGCACGGGCCATAAACATTGAGAAAAGATAGCCGCTCCTTTAACTCGAAACTGTAACCTGTCAACAGTAAACCACCACAACAAATGTAAGGGTTCAAATCAAATTTAACTAGGTCCCATGCAACCAACAGACCCCCTGATCTACCAACAGAGCTGACACCATCTGAATACCACTCTAGTTTGAGTAAAGAGATAAATAATCGAGTTATAGGCTCATCCACTAAATTCTCTTGAAAGAAAATAATCTCTGGTTGATTCAACAGTAAAAGACGATGAATCGAGGCCAGTTTATGGGAGCCCCCCACTCCCCTAATGTTTAGATGCAATATGATCATGACTTAAGGTGTGATAGGGCTTTAATGCCTCTAAGCGCCCCATGATCAGAATGAAATGAAGATAATGGAACCTGCTCCTTTATACTAACCTCCGCTCGCTTACGAGCACTGCAATTTTTTATGGGTGAAACTTCACATCCTAAGCCCGTTCACAAAACAAAACCCTTGGCTCCTGAAGCAGGTGGAACTAACCGAGAGCTCAAAGATGTATGTGGGAGTAACTTAGAATTAACTGAAGCAATAATATATTTTCCTTTGTAGGTGATTAGAGATTTCGGTTTTGGTAGTTCTTGTAGGGCCGGAACAAGAGAGTCTAATACATAACTGAGGCTACAATCCCCCCGATCCATCTCTCCTAACCCAACATTACGACGTAGACCCTGAACAAAAGAATGGAGTGCTACTTTGGTCTCACTTAGCAATGGTTCTAAAGGGTCCCCCATAGCTTGTCCCATACAAAATTCTAAATCCGAGGACCGAGGTACAGACACGGTCCCATCCCTACCCCATACATTCTCGGATCTTGATGACACCTCCTCAATAAATTCCATCGAGTCAACCAAAGGACTACCTGATACTCCCAATACAGAGGTCAGGAGTTTGAAAAATGAGTGAAGATCACATCTAAGCAGAGGCTTACCCCCCAAAGAGCCTTGGTTCTTACAAGGAAACAAGTCTGGTAGGGTGTCCATCTCTGGTGAGACGACTGGTACCTCGGTTCGAGTGGGAGAAGAGCCCCTTCCAAAAGATAAATACAAAGCATATCTTTCCCACGATGAGAAAGAAAAGTAAAGAGTAGGACAAAGTTTTTTAAGATTACCCAAAAAACTAATGGAAGTCCTTTCCTCCTTGGGTGATGCAGCACCTGGATAACATACATTTCATCCTCCCGATGAAAATTTTGGAGGGTATGAACTAGTGGGTCTTCGTAACAATGAATATTCTGAAGAAGAATTGTCCGGAAATCTTTCGTGGCAGTCACAGCGGAGATGACCTGTCTCTATGCATCTAGTACACCGAAACGAAACCCCCAAGAAATCAAGAGTCTGAGTTCTCAACATCCCCCTCCACTCCAATTCCACAGCTTTCGGGAGGCCAACGTGAATGATATCTCCACCTAGACTCTACACATATGCTTATCCATATCGAGAAGATCTTCCTCATCAACCGCTAGAAAATGCCCCATACCATTTTCTATCTCAGTTAAGGCCCACTTATTCCACCACTAAAGTGGGAAGCCCGACAACAAAACCCAAAGCTAACGGAGTTGGAAATACTCCTTTGAAGGGTCAAATGTAATGCACCATCACTTCAACAAAAGACTACCACCATCCACCACCCACCGTGACTCCAGAATTAATGAGGCATCCTCCGGGTTACTACACTTAAAGCTGAACCAACCCCGGGCCAGAAAATATATTTCTGGTGAATAGCCTAAGAGAGGCTTCCTAGTAGTTTCCACCCAGTATTCCAAAGGAACTTGTAATAGACTGCGGTAGGAAAATATTCCGACCAGGGTGCACATGGCCATCGAGCACGCGTCTTCGAGACCTACGTCGGAGCCTAAGATGAAGCGTCTCTTCACTTTTTTGGATTTCCAGGGTTTGAAAGCCCTCGGTCAAGGTTTTCTTAAAGGGTAAGTTTGCGTCTGTTCTTCGGGAGCATCTCCAAATAATGGTCCTCTTCTCTTCTATCCAGAGGAGTGTGTATTAGTACCACCTTCATGCCAAACTCCTGCAAGTTTCTTAGAGTCAGTTGCTAATACTTCCGGGAGATTTAAGCTCGAAAAAGGTTTGAAATGCATTCTTGTAGGAGTCCGAAGCTTTTCATAATGTGTTGGGTGATCTGAGGCCTCTAAAAACAAGCCCGGTTGTTTCCAGCTGGCCTCATCCATTAAGCTCATTAAGACATTTATTTTGGCTTCTGTCATCGGAAGTTAGGGAGGCCGCCACCTCAACCACCTCAAAACGAAGAATGAGGCTAGACAGTTAAAAAGAGCGCATATATGATAGTGCCTTAAATGTTGATGTCCTTCATGGAGTGAGGCTCCAATGAAACAATAAAGAGAAGAAAGGGAAAAAATCTAGTAAAAAAAGATTCATTAAGCACTACCTCCAAGATAATCAATGCCAGTAAATGACACCACGGAACTAGTAAACTAACAAGTTACTCTGACAGACCCCTGGAAGGCATCCATAATTTTAAAGAAATCGTAAGGGAGCAGTAACTGTCCAAAAAACAAGCAGGGCGAGCACTGAACCCCACTTTGATAACCTTAGTGGAAAAAAAATGACTTTGTCGGACCTATCAGAAAAAGTCAGGAGGAAAACTAGAAAACTAATAAAAGACTGGTCGAAAAATACTAAGACCCGAAAAAACCATCTGTCCCTTGGTGATTAAAGGATGATAAAACCAGGAAAACCTACACGGGACGCTAGATCATGTTTGGGATAAAAAAAAAGTTTGTTTCTGATGTAGTCCGCCATTGTTGCAGTTAAGTATTTCGCCATTGTTTATACGTTATGCTTCAACTTACACCTTTTGTATTTACAAAGTAAATTATGGCAGTCGATACTTACTTTCCCACCATAGTTGATCCTAAATCACTTATTAGTCCTTGCCGTAGGCGTAGAGGGACTATAACGATCGATAAATTGTTGACCTGGTATTAGATTGTGCATTGACCAGAAATATTTCCATATTGTCTATTGTTGGAACAAGGGAAGTGAAGACATCGATTTTAATATAATAAAAGGTATCATGTTTGTCAAGATCTAATTGGACAAAGGATTGGAGGTCTTATGACAGTCTTCGTTATTCCCAATGTTAAATATCTTGACCTGTCCAAAGTATTTGGTAGTATATGGTCTTTTTGAATTATATATTTTATTATGCATTGGTCGATTGTAGATTAATTCTAGCATTAGTTCTAATGTCTCCCTTAGCATTTTCTGCTGGGTAGAATACATTCTCTACCATATTACTATGTCTGATTTTTTCTTTATTGTTGTGTGCTTCGAGAGAACAAGATTGCCATGCTGCATATTTTCTTAAATGCTTGCATAGGCCTATGCCCTTCGATGGTCCTGATAGTCTTAAATGTTTACCTAACAACTCTGGTAGTGTTAAATAATTATTGTACAGATGGGTTGCAATACAGTTTCGTTCATGGTCGACATCAGTGCTCGAGTGTTCGATCCTTGTTCGGTGCTTCGTTCCATGGTTCTGGTTCTTGTTTGATTCAACTTTGCAAAGTTGAGGTCCTGCAATTGCAGTTCGAGCTCTTCGTGGTTGTTCACTGGTTTGTTGTTTTTCAACTTTGCAAGTTGTTGGACCTGTTGTCGCGGTTTGCATTTTTTGGGGCTGAGCTCTTGTCGTCCTTTGTTGATGGGTAAGTTTCCCTGCTGTTGTTGTTTTTCAATGGTGGCAGTCCCACCATATTTGTCTGTGCTCTTAGTTTATGTTCCTGGAAAGCATGCATCTTGCAATGCATAAGACTTTACAAAAAGTAGTTGGGAGCCATCAAAAGAGGGAACCATCGAGCGGGGTCTGTATGCAGGGTATGCTTTCATTCTCTGGGTGTTAACACTGCGTCTACCTGTTCTATTTATGCTGAGTAAAGTTATTGTTTTATGTATTTCTCTATTTTCTTGTCATCTGTTGTGGGGACTAGGGGGGATTGAAGTTGAGAAGAAGAAGGTTAAAAGATACATATGGGAATTGGTGCCCTGCTTTGTTATTTTTTCCTATTTTGCTACCTTTTATTTTTTTCTCCTTCTTTTCTCTATTTTCATAGAAAGTGAAACTATGTAGCAAATAGCTTCAAAGTGACAGTTTAAGAGATGAATGAGGTAATAGATGTTGAGTCATATGAAATAGCTTCACAATCCATTGTACATGAAAACATTGACGTGGTTTTTCATATCAATGCGCTTTTTAGATTGGATGCATTCTCGTATACTATTGGGTATTTCCTTTTTGATACATTCCAGGTTCTATTGCATTTCCATTATTCGTCGACAGAGTTGCGCAATGGATTGATAGATTATTTCTTGACCTATTTTAAAAATGATGATGTCGAGGCTTTGCAGTCCTATGAATACGAACTGGAATTTTATTTTCTTTGGCAGTTGCATGGAATACAAGATGTCAGTACGTATTTTTAAAAAATGTGGTTGTCTACATCTCCAGTTCTGCCACCACATGAGAGTGGACTTTGGGGAGATACATTTTGTATACGATGGCCGTCTAACTGGCTGAATATACCAGTTGCCATTTGGTCATTGAAAAGAAAAACAAGATATCTACTATTCAATAAAACTGCATCTGACAATCCATATTGCATCTTGTTCCATGATGCCAATGCCCTCAGTGGCCAGTATGAACCACTGGTGTACAGAAAAATTCCCATATGCAATATAGAAGGTCCTCATATCTACTTGCCTGTTATTTGCAAATACCTTCAATCGAAATGCAAAGGGATTTTGCATGGCATAGATTTCCATGGTTTACAGCTGGCAACAAACGTTGTGTATAGCTGTGGAGATAGTCTATTCAATGCAATTTGTTGTTTGGTACCAGCAGAATTCGATGTTCAGTCACTGTGACTTTACACTGTACAGTCCTTTTGAAATGTAATTATAGGTGGCAACCAACAGGCTTTTAGGTGCTTGCATCAACACCTTTGCCCATATCTTGTAGAAAATATGTCGGCAGTTGGAAGTTGGCAGGAATACCTTGTAAACATGGCGCTTCCATATGAAAAGGGCATACAGAAGGTTGCAAATTCTGTTTGCAATGGTTGTCTGTCATATTCAGGGTTAATATCCAGGTGTGGTTTCCCTTGCCAGATGCCACTTTCCATTCTTGGGTTATTGATTCAAATTGTGATCGAACAATTGGCATCCTTTCATTGAAAACATATACAACACATATCCATTATGAACCTTTGCTTTCACATATCGGTAGTTCAGGTTTGATTTTCCATGCCACCCAAATGACATTGAATTTGAATATATGTGGAATTTATTTTTGTGAAAATGAAAGTCCTCCCAATTCGATATGGGCAGACATGGCTTGAACAAAAAAAAACATGCGTAAAATTCATGACAGTTGTGGTGAGGCCATAGACGACTTAGACAAAAAACGTAGAGTAAGTTATCCCAATTTGGAAAAAATTATTCTTCAAATTCTCCCGACTTCTGATAAGGTCATAGAGACCTTGAACAAAAAATGTAAAGTAGTTTCTCAGAAACTGGGTGAAAGTGAAATTCATCCCAGTTGCCACCAACTCATCCTGCCCTTGGGCAAGAAACATAGACTAAGTTACCACAACTTGAAAAAGGTCATGCGCGAGAGAAAAAAATACATTGGTACACTTCCTTTTAGAGAGAAACTCACATATGACAATGTAAAGAAATTTGGTCATGCAGAACAAAGCATAAACTGGTGTGATTGCATATCTCAGAATGGTGATGCAACTGTACGACTTTTTGATCTACAAGCAACACCATGCAGTAGTAGCAATGAAAACCAGGAAACAATTTCTACGAATACTTCCCTGTGAAGGAAAAATGCAAGATAGAACTACATGAAACAAATTAAAGACACTCCTTCCATTGCATGTGAAATTTGTGAACATATGATTTTTTCAAAAAACAGTAAGTCTTTCATGCCTGATTTGCAAGAAGAATACCTCCGCTTGACAGCCCATGATAAACCATTTTCTAATGCGAAAGTTTGTCTTCCATGCAAATGATCACTTGAAAATGGAAAACTACCACAGTTTGCAACCCCTGACCGAATAAGATGTAATACAACACTAGCAGATGTAAGTGCACTTACGAAAATCGAGGAGAGACTTGTGTCTCTGGAAATTGCATTTTCCCAAATCAGACCTTGGGGCTATAAACGACCCCAGATGGGCTTAACAGGATCAATTATGAATGTGCCTGTTCAACTAGATGTTGTGCAAAAAACATTGCCACAATCTATTAACAATACAATTACAATCATTGTGGCTCTGAAAAGACGCTTGCGATACAAAAATGCCTATCAGACAGGAAAAGTGCGTGTGCATGTTGTTATGAAAGCATTAAAGGAATTATGTTCCAGAGCCCTATACAAAGAAGAGAACATTTGTATAAATGCCAACTAGAACAGTGTTGTCACAGAAGAATATGGCAACTCTGCAGATACTCTTGAAAATCCTAATGATTTTGATGCAAGTGATGAATTGGACAATGAAACAACTGCTGAAACATTGGTGCATGGATTCACTGATTCACAGTGCATTTGTGACTTGCAAGACAAAATTGTCACAATTGCACCTACTGAGGGGTAGCGTCCACTTGGAATATTCAAGGACAAATTCGCTGAAGAAATGAACTTTCCAACACTCTTCTATGGAGATCCACGTGGCACTGATATTACAAAATGATTCAGTTATCATAAAATAGTTCGATGGGAGCTGCTACATTCAAGCGGTTGCTTCTCATGTCATATAACAAATTTGTTTTTCAAGACAATGTGCATAATAATCGAGCAAGTTCTGTCCTGCATGTGGGTTTGAATAATAAAACGCTAGTTACAAGGAAGAAAGTTGTTCGCAAAGGATGTGAAGTACAAAGTTAACCTAGAAAAAAAATCTGAAATCTGATATTGGATACATAGATTTCAAAAACATCTGTACCTCTCCTGATTATTTGCAACAAAACAAAAAAAATATTTTTGCAATGATCCGGAAATTAGGTCCGCCAACATTTTTTGTCACATTTACAAGTGCAGAGCACTGCTGGGATCCATTGGTGGCTGCAGTATCTGACCTGCATAAGAACAAGAAACGTAAAAAAGAAACCGATACACTGGAAAATAATGACATTGACTACCTCATAAGAAAAGACCCGGTGACATGTACTCGCTACTATAGACATAGAATAAATGATTTGAGACAATTGACATGCCATGATGAAACATTTTTCAGAAAAATATCGGACTACTTTTTTGTCATTGAATTCCATAATAGGGGAAATGAACATGACCACGCACTGTTGTGGATAGAGGATGCACCAGTGTATGGAGCCGATAACAATTCATAGATCGAACAATTTGTGGATAAATACATAACATGCAACACAGATCGTTTGGATCCAGAACTTGTGAAAATCCATAGACATTAGCATACAAGAAGTTGTAGAAAATGAAAAAACTCACATTGCAGATACACCGTTCTTGTGATGCCAATGAGAGCTACAAGAATCATAGAGCCAGTTAGTGTAGACAAAAATGTTGTTGTTGAGAAATCTAAATCCTTGTTCACATTGCTAGAAGAAGGGGGATTTGATGAAATGATGAGCTTTGATGTCTTCTTGACACAGGTAAATCTTTTAGAATATGAGTACATCCAAGCCATACAATGTACGCTTAGGAAACCAACACTTTTCCTTAAATGAAAAATCTCCCATATTTGGAACAACAGTTTCTCCAAGGATATGCCAGTTATGTGGAAAGAAAATACAGATGTGCAGTACGTGTTTAATGCATATGCTGCAACATCATACTGTACCTCGTATATGATGAAGATTGACAAATCTGTGACAAGTGCATTCAGAAAAATACGCAAAGAACATGAAAGAAATCATATTGATGCCATACAAATTATACATACACTTGGCAATGCATTGCTTAATCTTCAACAAATGTCTGCTCAACAAGTAGTTCACATTGCACTTTCCTTGCCCCTCACTTGTAGTTCAAGAAAATGTGTCTTCATAAACACATCTCCACTTGAAAAACGCACATTTGTCCTTAAACCACCTGTTTTGCTGCAACAAGAGCCCGACAATTCAGAGGACATGGTATGTCGCTCTACTATTGATTATTACATCCAGCGTCCATCTCCTATTAGGCATATCTTCTTAGTAGAATTCGTATCACATTACAAAAAAAATGGTGCACCCATATCAAAAAGAAAAAAAACCTCTGTCATACGATTTGTCAAATACAACAAACATTGTGACTATGAAAACTATTGTAGAGAAAAACGATTGTTGTACGTTCCGTTCGATGAAAACGAAGAGACATTAATGCATAACTTCTGTACATGGGAGGCTATGTATCTTACGTCTGAGACTATGGTGCACATCAATGAAGCTAGATTTACCTACAATGTTAATCCAACATGGGGCGATCTAGAGGTTGCACTTAATGACCTAGAAAACCCTGGCGATCTTGATGACACATTCAGAGACCCAAAAACAACCAGAACTGCTTCTGAGTCCTATGAATTACAAGGAGGTTTTCCTTGTCCTCCAGTAGATGGAAGTGAAAAACGTATCAATCTTGGTTTTCAAGTTACAAAACATCCTTTCTTAATTGAAAATAATGAATACAACAAAACAAGACGTTTGTTGAATCAAGAACAACAAACAAGTGTAAAGGATATTGCTCTTAAAAAATGCTTGAACATGAAAAGTCTTGTGCACGTGTTCCCTACAGGCGGAGCAGGAACAGGCAAGACATTCACAGCAAAAGAATTGTTACAAATACTTATACGAATCTATGATTCAAGCAATTCCTCTGATCCTATGAAACCAAAGGGCCTAAGAGTTGCATACACAGGAAAAGCTACATACAATGCTGGTGGAACAACAATCCACTCTGCATTTTTAATGCCTTTTAACAAGTCACAGTTTCTTCCACTTAGCAAGGAAATGTTGGATACATTATCTAAGATTTATGAGGAACTCCAACTTGTCTTTATAGATGAAGCATCTTTTATTGGGAGTCGGTTCTTGTATTCCATTGACAGTCGACTAAGAAGCATAAGATATGTGCAGACGAAATAATTTGGAAACATTGGCATGATATTCTGTGGGGATCTTTACCAGGCACAACCCATCCAAGATTCTTTGATATTTGAACAACCCACTATTAACATGGAAACATTCACCCATGACTTCTGGAGAGACAATATTAAATGCTTTGAGTTGCATACTACAATGCGCCAAACAGATGAAACATTCATTGCAATTATGAATAGAATGCACACCAACAACCAAACACATGATGACTTGACCCATATCCATTTGAGATTCTTTCGGCCTGCGCCAACAGACCCAACATTCCCTTACCTGTTCTACATAAATAAGGATGTTGCAAACCATAATAGCCACATGCTCTCCCTAATGCCTGGCGATGATATCATCATCAATTCCATTGACCTGGAAGAAGACGACCTTGGAAATGTGCCACAGCATAAACATTCAATAGCTTTACCTTTGTAGCTTGTCTTCAAATTAGAAATGTTGGTTGGAATATATGCCTGCAACTATGATTCACATGATGGCTTGGTGAATGGTGCAGATGGAATACTGAAAGGCTATACCAAGACAAAAAAAGTGGATGTCCTTTGGATTAAGTTCCATGAACCACATATAGGAAAGCGACAAGCAAGCAAGTTTTCTTATCTATATAATTCAAATCCTGGAAGCGATTGGACACCTATTTTACGAATATCGAAGACAGTATCAACATCAACAAAGATAGGTCAACTGAAGATTTGAAAACAGTTTTCGATTAAACTTGCATGTGCAGATACAGTCCATAGATCACAAGGACTAACACTTGATAAAGTTTCTTTTCAGCCTGCTAGAATTCAGATACATGGACTTGTCTACATAGAACTGTCCCGTGTTAGAAGCATAGAGTCCTTGTATTTACTAAGTCTTCTCACAAAAGATAACTTCAAAGTGAAACAAAGATAACTTTCTATTTATGGAAAGTGGTTAACCCTAAAATAAGGAAAATAGGTTAAGTGACCTAGAAATGGGTTAAGTGACCTAAAAATGGGTTAAGTGACCTAAAGGATGAAAGTATAAATAAGATAGCAATGGTCTCTTGT
>SNQJ01S0026971.1:71566-85455 GCA_010110895.2 Picea sitchensis
TGTACATTTTTTACAGAATGGTAGTCATTGGTCACTCATTGACCACTGCCACACTCACTATCCTCAGGATCATCCCAAAAATCGATCTCCTCTTGCTCACAGAAGCAACTCTAGTGGTTTTGCGCCTAGGCGTGATTCGTCACTCTAGAGTCTACACACAACAAAAAATATCATTATAAGTTTTTTTCCACAAAGAATTAAAAGACCTACAAAATGATATTTTGTAATTAAACATAAGACAACTCACCACATATGGTATTGACAATCACAAGGGTGTTACCTCTTCCATGACCCTAATATCTTAATGATTCCAACCTTAATCAATCACAAGGATCAAATCATGAAATTTAAACAAATATGCATAAAATCAATTCCATTCATAATACATAAAAAATTATTAACACATTATATCACCATGAATATCTTAGCGATCGATGGAGAGTCATTCGTAGGTGCAACACTCAGATTTACAACCTACTGCGAGCCAACATCTGTTGCGGAAACCTAAGTCGATGACACAAATGGAAGAGGTGGTGTGGTTGGGTGGCCTATGTGTGCGACCACTGAGGATGCATGTAATATGAAATATGGTGGTGGTGGGTGGCAATGAACCTCCACAGGTTGTACAAGAGATGGAATAACCCTTGTCCTAGAAACAGGTAACCCAAAATTCGTGGTAGGGTGCCAAAGGACCGGATTAGTATTGTAAGTAGAGAAAAAATCACCAACCTGCATACATATTAATAATATTGTTATTAGTACCAAATAATAAAATTAAACAACACAAATACAACAAATTTGAGATTTAAACAAGATTTAACTCAACACATGATACTTGTGAAGCATGTAACTTCTCCATCCCAGGTGGACATTGCTTAGCACCACCTGGTCCCACAACCTGTAGAAACATAAGAACATTGTAAATTTGAGGATGCCAGAAAATAAATAAATCACTATGGTGAGTTTATCAAATGTGACATGATTCCTCTACTACTACCAGTGTATGTGGTACACCGAATGAGTAGGATTCCTCTACTGCTACATCAATAGTGGAGACAAACATTGATGCATATATTGGCATCGAGGGTCTCCTATAGGGGTGTAGCAACTGCAAAACATCATACAATAAAATATCTAAATCAATACACATAATACTATATAAATATATAACAATGAAGAACATATAGATGGTTAAGATACTAGCATCCTCCATGACGCTCTGATGTCCAATAGCCTCCATAGGCCCATGGAAAGCATGCCCACAACTTGAGCATATGTGAGGCTCACATGAACGAATGGTATGTCCATGTGCCCTCTCCTTGTTGCACTCTTCTCTAGGGGTTGATGGTTCTACCCCTCTACCAATTTCACCAGTAGGCACCTGCTGAAAAAAAACTACCATGTTGCACTAGACTATAAGTCAATGCTAATAAATCTACATATTCATGTTGCAAGCCCTTAGAAATGGGAGGATGTTGGGAAGGGGGGTTAGGACTTCTCTTGGGGGGGTGCAGAACTAACATGGGATCACTTCTATCATGCTCTTGGTCATGTGTGGACCCTTGACCCACCCCCTGGAAATCACAAATATTGAAGTAGTTCATGTGGTGACCCAAAATAAATTATTCACATAATTTCTCAATAAATATGAAGGCACCTCTCTGTTAATCCAAGGAGGTTTATAAAAGGCCATGAACCACCTATCCATCCAATTAAAATTAAATTGTGGATGGATGCACCAGTCCATGAAAATGTGTTTCTTGTTAATAGGTGGTTATTCTCTAGTTCAAGGATAAATAAAAAGAGACATCAGATCTTGTTTTGAAATTTACATGTCTCTAACTTGGTTTCTATTGAGTCCAATCCTGTAAAAATCGAATATCTTATCCCTGTATACATAAATAGAAGTTAATTTCATTTGGAAATTTGCAATGTATGATACCATGGAATCCAATGAAGTCACCAAGGACTCTTGGCTAGGCTCTCTTGTACCCCTTAATTCATGGACAAGTGATCTGAAGGTGTCCAACGCCTCATCAATCTGTGTGTTTATGTTTGGTGGTTGTGGTGGGTAGGGGTTTTCTGTGTCTTAGTGTGCTTGTGTGCGGTTTCCATTATCTCTAGGTTCCATCATAATAATATCTATTGCAATTTAATAAGGCATGGCATATGAATTAGGTCGTTTTATTTAATTAAAATAGAAAATTACAAAAAACATGAAAATACATATTTTAAGAAATTAAAAAAACAATAATATAATCATGCACACATGCATGCATTATTTTATATTCATAATACATTTCCATTTTCTATTTTGAACACTATGATAATTTGATAGGTGAAGAATATATGATAGAAGAAGAAATGCTTATACCATAAAGAAGGATGACGAAAAAAAATAATTATTTCCATTGAATGATGAAGACATTAGATAAATGTTTCTAGCATTTGAAAAGTTCCTAAGCATGGTTAAAAAAATGAAGGAACATTATGATCTTGTTTAGAGAAGAGTTGAGCAAGGCAAACAACACAATGATGTTCTTCTTCTAGACAGAAAATGAAGAGTCTTAGTGAAATCTGGAACAATAAAATAGAAGATATGTAAGTGCACTTATGACAAAGGTATTACAAACAACAATTCCAATTGAGGAAATAGAGGAAAGAATGATTAGAAACAACCCATGAATGTAGAAGATGATGCAATGATGAAGAACCAAACATGGGAGCTTGTGTCGTGTCCTAAATCAATAAATGTTATAGGTTCCAAATGAGTTTATAAGACAAAATTTAATTCAAATGGGGCCATAGAGAAATTCAAATAAAAAATGAATACTATTCAAATAATTATTTATCTTCCTTCAATTTTTAGCTAGGATATTCATCAAATAAATGTTAAGAATACATTGTTGAATGAGAATATCCATGAGTAAATATATATGGACCAATCCCTTGGTATAGTGGATAAAAAACATCATCACTTTTTTTACATGTTGAAGAAATCACTTTATGTACTTAAACATGCTTCATAGGCATGGCATAAAATAATGATTTTTATTTCCAACAACATGAGACCGGTTCAAAAAATACAAATCACGTCCAAATCTCCATTTAAAAAAAGTTAAAAAAAAGATCCTTCCTATTATTTTTTATGTAGATGACTTGCTCATTGTTGGTGCAAAATATTATTTTGATTAAAACTTTGAAATTATATCTTCAAACAACATTTAATATAGTGATCTAGGTGTGCTTATCAGTGTGCAAGTTTGTAAACTACATGATGGATTGTTTCTTTCACAATCAAAATATGCAGTGGATCTTTTAAAATAAAATAAAATGCTTGATTACAAACTTTTTTTTGCTCAATTTTAGTGTGGAGTCAAGCTTACCAAAGAATGTCATTCGAAGAAGGTAGATACTACATTATATAGGCAAGTTGCTGGCAATATAGTTTATTTAACACACACTACACCAGGAATTTGCTTTGTAGTCAATCTAGTTTCCATATCTATGCAAGAACCTAGAGAAATTCATTGGTTGGTTGCTAAAAACAATTTCCATGTAGCCATGGTACACTCCATTATGCCATCCATTGTGCTACTAGTCCCAAATTTCTTTTGTAGGATAGATTAATTTGGATTTGGGTGGGGTGATGTGTATGATCGGAAATCCATAGGTTGCTATGTTTTCCATATTGGATCAATATCTATTAATCCTTTGGCGAGATGGAGTATAGAGCAACAAATGAAGCACGAAAGAAACACTATTGTCTATTCAAAATCTCTTATTCAATTTTATCTTTACTCAAAATTCTACAAATACCATATTTTGTGGCAATGAAAATGTGATCTAGGTTGTAGACAATCGAATTTTTCATGCTAAAATCAAACATGTTGAGATTGATATTCATTTGAGATATTGTCCAAGCTCAAATTTTCAAATCACAATATTGGTGTAGTGATGAACAAATTGTTGATATTTTTACCAAAAGTATGACTAAAGATAAATTATTGAAGCTACCAAGTATGTTGGGCATGTTGGAGGTTGATACTAAGGGAGGAATAGATGCAAAATGTCCCCCTCCACTTCTCTTTTCTTGTAAATTCTCTATAGTTATTTTTAGAGGGGAAATGTTAGGCAATGAAATATGTGACTCTCTATGAATTTTCTAGATGAGATTTTTCTAGAAGATTAGAAGTTTTTGTACTTTAGATTCTATTAGAAGATATTAAATTAATTGAATAGAAGTAAAAAATTACTAGAGTGGGAGGAAAAATCAAGCATAGTTGGCTTGAGTTGAGCACGGTGGCAATATCTTGTCTTTGCTTGGTGCGTTACTCCTCTCTAGCTCAATGAAATGGAAAATGCGAGCAATCTGTGCAAATGGGGAAAAATTGTTCCTATGGTTGCTTAAGAAAAGGCATGACAAGAACACACACACAAATTCTCAAGAACGTGCACACATTCCCAAGAATGCACATGCATTCTCAAGAAGTTCCTATGTAGCAAGTTGAGTGAAGGTTTGCAAAATATCGAACCTATAACATCACAAATGTGTGTGTGTGCGTTCGTGTGGGTGCACATTACTACTCACCCCCTTTCCACTCTATCGCCCACAAACTTCGTGCACTCACCCTAGAATTGTTTTGGGTATTTAATTTGACTAATTTTATCCCAAAATATGGTTAGAAAATATTGGAATTGTATATATGAGTTTATGAGTGTTGGGTTGTTATATTCTTTGTAGTGAAAGTCTACTCAAGGTGAATCGACTAATGGGAGAAGTCGAAGTGGACTGACAACAAGTCGAAGTCAAGGTGGATCGACAATAAGTCGAAATCAAGGTAGATCGACAGTAAGTGAAAGGTCGAGGGAGTCGATCGGGTAAAGTTGAAGTTGAAGATATCGAAGGCAAGTCAACCGAAAAGAGGTCGAAGTGTGGGCGTGAGATGACCGACTAGAGATCGAATGAAGGTCAACTGGTAAAGCCGACTTTGAGTCAATTGTAACATAACCACTGGATTTACGGGATTTGTAGCCAATGATATGCATGGATCTGTAATCATTTTTGGGTATCAATATTTAGGGTTTTTCCTGTTGTAAATCCTATAAAGATTCTTGTTGTAAGGCCATAAAGGCTAATGCAAAATATGTTAATGTATGTGTAAATTGTAGATTGATGGTAATGCATATGTAAGCCGATTTGGCTACAGGTTTGTTCTTGCCTGTGGAAGAGGGTATGATGTCGATTGTGTCATAGGTTGGGACCAAGGTTAGACATTTAACCTTTTATTATGAATGAATAAGGAAACAAGAGAGAAGAATGCTCAAAGGAATGTTGGTTTCCTGGTTAAGGGTTTCCAGGGTAAAATCTCGGTGTACTGTGTGATTTCTTGTGTCATTTTCTTTCTTGATTAAATTCTTCTTCTCTTTTGCTAGGATTAGTGTTGAAGTGTCTTTCATTTCCTGACATGTGGTATTGGAGATTAGGTCTTCCCTGATAAGTGAGTTATCAGAGCATTTTTATGCTTTGGCGAGTACATGAGATCTTGATTTGAAAATATTGAATCTAAGAACTAAACCCTAGGTACAGTAAGAGTCGTAAGTCATAAACTATGTTTAAGATCGTGTTAAATAATGGCGAGTAGTTCTAAAATAGAAATAGAAATATTTAATGGCCAGAACTTTGAGCTTTGGAAGCTTAAAACAAAATATCTTCTTGTAGATCGAGAATAATGGAAAACAGTCTATGAAGGTACTCAACCGAAAGGCATGTTGACGAAAGAATGGGTGTTACTGAATGTCTCAGGTGAATATTCAGCTAAGAAACTGTGGGACAAGCTGGGAAGCTTATACCAGTCGAAATCTATGGTAAATAAGTTGTTTCTCAAAAAGAAACTATATCTTTTGAGGATGAGTGATGGAAGTTTGGCGACTGAGCATTAAAATGCGTTTAATACCGTGTTAAGCCAGTTATCGTCTGTGGATATTAAAGTCACTGATGAGGAGAAGTGTATCGACCTATTATGTTCTTTTCTAGACTCTTGGGATAGCTTAGTCGTGGCTATTGGGAGTAATTCAACCACACTAGCCCTAGAGGACGTGGTTTGTTCTCTGTTGTCAGAAGAAATGAGAAGGAAGAACATGGAAGGATCGACGAAAGATGCTTTGGTAGTGAGAGGTCTACCGGTAGATAGAGATAAAGGAAGATTCTCCAGTAGAAAATTTAATTCGAAGGGTAGATCTAAATCCCCAATTCATTCAAGATGAAGATGTTAGAAATGCGGTAAAGTTGAGAATTATAAAAAGGACTCTAAGTCGAAGGGAACAAAAGTTAGTGATGGATCCAACGAGAAGCAGTCGATTGAGAGAAATATGACCTCTGACAAGGGGGGCGATGTGTACCTGGCATCGACTAGTACACAGTTGGATCAAGATGTTTGGTTGATCGACTCAGGAGTATCCTATCATATGATACCACATAAAGAATGGTTTTGCGAATATGAAAGATATGATGGGGGTAATGTGTTGTTGGGGGACGACTTGACAACCAGAATTTTTGGAAAGGGAAGAGTCTGACTGACACTGTAGGATGGGAGGAAAATGATCCTTTCAGGTGTGCTACACATTTTGGGTTTGGCAAGAAACCTGATATCTAACAACAGGATGAGTGATGCATGTGTGCATACTCTGTTTCAGAAGGATTCGTGCAAGATATTCAGAGGTTTGATGGTCTTAATGAAAGGAGTTCAGATTGGTACCTCGTACAAGTTGTTAGGGAATGTCGACTCGACTCGATGCAACAACATCGTTTGTCTTAAAACTGACTTGACTCGACTCCATGTCGACACAACTCGACTCAACTCGAGCTAAGTCAGTCTAAATCGACTCAACAAGACATGATGAAATTGACCCGACTAGGCTATGGCATGAGAGGATGACACACATTGGAGAAAAAAGACTTCGAGCTATGCAAAGCAAATGTATGGTTGAAGGTTTTCCCGAATGTGGTTTAGAAGTCAACTTTTGTGAACATTGCATATATGATAAACAAAGTAAGGTAAGGTTCTCATATGGAGTGACAAGGGAAAATGGGATTCTAGAACTGGTGCATAGTGATATGTTTGGTCCCGTTAGGGTGCCTTCACTTGGTGGATCCCTATATTATGTCTCCTTCATATATGATTTTTAGAGGAAAGCATGGATATATCTCTCCTTCAATTCTCACCAAACCTTTCTCTAAACACATCTGCATTATACCAAACCCATCTGCATTATCGTCATAACTCGAACGATTTTAAAAGATCAGTGACCTTCATGTGCAAATATAACTGAAGGTTCTTGCGGCCCGGGTCACACGCGAATAGAACTGAATCTACAATTCTGTACACTATGAAAACTGACAAATTGAAAACTGTTACAACTTCACTCCAAATCAAATGAAATCGAATCACGGAAATACACGAAAAGACAAAAAGCCTGATTATGATCAAAGTTATACCCGCCCAGTTTGAAGTCGTTCTCTGTCCGAGAAAAACGATTACGTGGAATATACAAACTTGGAATTTGGACGGGTTGGTAATCAACCCATAAACAGGAAACGTACGGGTAGCCCATAAAAATTATTACTTAATAATGCACCGCCACCTTCATACTGGACTAGACATGTCCCCATAGAAACAATCATGATGTTCACGAAAATGATTTCATAATACGAAGGATATAATTAATTCTGCTTAAGAGTCTTCGATAAGTATTAAGATGCATACTTCAATAACATTTAACATGTTCATTCCTTTGAATAAGTCATGACACTATAATATCGCTTAGATAAAATGATTTTTTATTATTGACAACAAGCTTCAAGAAACCTTTAAATCACTTTCATATAACATTATTTAATACTATAATATCGCTTAAATAAAATGATTTTTAATTATTAACATCAAGCTTCTAGAAACCTTTAAATCACATTCAGATAACATTATTTAAACTATTTAAAACTTAGAATATTTAGACTATGTGTGATGTAATCTAAAAGTTTTGTGTTGGATTTTTTTCTAGCAATTTTTTTAACCAATTTTGTTTAAGAATCATTAGAATTATATATTAGAATTGTTAAGTCTATATAGCAAGAATATTTCAAGGATTTTTTTAGGCCTTTGAACCTATTTATACATTTAAAAAAACATTTTAAATAAAGAAAATTGAAATTTTATCTAACGAATTCTCATAATAATTGTAAAAAATCCAAAATATAAAACATTTACGGTATATCTTTCTATATAAAAATAATATTAAAATAAAAAAAATTATAAACTTGGTTTATATTTTAACAAAATTGCACTTTAATTTTTACCAATAAATAAATATTGTTCAAAACAAGTGTTGCATGGCTAGTCCCTGCCAGGTTGGATGCGGAGTAAACCCGTGGGTAGCAAGTTGCAGTACACATGGTATTCCTGAATTAGTTTTATTTGAAATTTATCAAAAATTATTAATGTTTGGTACATAACCAATGCAACCCAGCAATTACGGAGTGGCGTGTAGGCGAAGTCGCGGGTTCATTTTATTTAACAGTTATGTGGAGCTGGTGAGTTTCCATAAATGGCCGCATGCCTAGAGTAAAGGCCCAACGAGTTCAGTTGAAATGATATGAAGGCAGAGCAGGGCGCACTCAGAGTAATGGCGTGCTGCCTCGAGCAAGATGAAGTTAAAGTTAGGAGACACGTGGGCAGGGAGTTGAAGTACATGGGTACGTGGGCAAAAAAAAAAAAGAATAGTTCTGCGATATACAAAGTGACAACCAAATTTGCGGACTATTAGAATTTTAAGGGCATCATATACAAAATAGTATTCTTAACATATGTTTTACATACGGTCCTGGAGAAAAAAAAATAAAAAATTTAGTAGTAACGTCTGTTACCTTGGTTCTTGGAGAAGTGTTTGGTGCATAATTGACATGGGTTTTCGGGTTGTCGGGGTGATGGACTGAAAATTGGGCTTTTGTTGTTCCATGGTCTACAAATAACATGGACACTTCCGTGATATACAAATTGACAAGCGGTCGTGCGGATTATTTGAATTTTTGGATCGCGGGTTTTGGGCTGTCGTGCTGAAAATCAGGCTTCTATTGTTACCCGAATAAGTTTTCCTTTTTCACATATGCTGGTGGACAAAAAAAGAAAAAACAATAGTACTGACGTCTGTTACATAGGGTGGTGAACATAAGTATGAAAACAATGGTGTTCCCGAATTAGTTTTCTTAAAAAGAGAGGGTTCTTGACTTAGCTAGTTTTTGGATCGCGGGTTATCGGGCTGGGAACCTATTGTTCTGTGGACTACAAATAGCACCTAGATTTCCGCGATATATAAATTGCCAAGCAATTTTGCAGACTAGTTGAATTTTTGGATCGTGGGTTATCGGGCTGAAAATCGATCTTTTTTTGTTCCGTGGCCTATAAAAATAAAGTATGTGATTTGATGAAGTAGATATATAGAGCATGCACAGAAGCTTCATCCCGGGTTGTCAGGGTTGCAGGCTGAAAATTGTGCTTGTGTTGTTTTGTTGCCTACAAATAGCATCGAGAGTTCCGCGATATTCAAATTGAGACGCTGCTTTGCGGACTATTTGAAATTTATGGATTGCAGGTTGTCGGACTGGCGGGCTGCAAATTGGGCATCGGTTGTTCCGTGGTCTACAAATAGCACCTAGAGTTCCACGATATACATATTGATAGTCGGACTTGTGGATTACTTGAAGTTGTAGTCGCTCTTGTCGAATAAGCAAATTGAAATAATAAACTTAATAACTTATTTTTGTATCGATAAAATAATTTATAATTAAATAAAGCAAGTTTAGCATTCCCGAAATCAGTTTTTCTTTTTACATATGCTGGTGGACAAAAAAAAGAAAAAAAAGTAGTACTAACGTCTGTTACATAGGCTGGTGAACATAAGCATGAAAAAAATTGCGTTGCAGAATTAGGCGGGTTATCGGGCTGCAGACCTTAAATGTGGGCTTTTGTTGTTCCTTGTACTACAAATAGCAGGTAGAGTTCCACGATATACATATTGACAATTGGACTTGCGGAGTATTTGAATTTGGAGAGGCTCGTGTCGAATACGCAAATTGAAATAATAAACTCAATAACTTATTTTAATATCAATAAAATCATTTATAATTAATTAAAACAAGTTTAGCATTCACGAATCAGTTTTTCTTTTTACATATGCTCATGGAGAAAGAAAACAAAAAAACATAGTACTGATGTCTATTACATAGGCTGGTTAACATAAGCGTGAAAAAAAAAAACGTTCCCGAATTAGTTTCTTTAAAAGAGTGGGTTCTTGAGTTGACCAGTTTTTGGATTGTGGGTCCGTTTCCTATAAATAGCACCGACAGTTCTGCAATATACAAATTGACAGTTGGAGTTGCGGACTATTTGAATTTTAAGGGGCTTGTGTTCAAAAAATTTAGCATTCGTGAATCAATTTTCTTTACATAGGCATACAGGGCAGTCGACAAAAGGACCAAATAGATAACATTCGCGAAATAGTTTTCTTTAAAACATGCACTCATCGACACAAGAAACTGAAATTTATGAAATTATAGGTTCGTGGAGACCATAAACTATACATAGCAAATACGTAACTCTGTGTACATACTATCTATGAAATTTTACGAACACATAAAAGCAGGGAAAAACTAGCATTCCCGAATTAGAGCATGGAGGGAACCCTGAATCAAAACTTGTCCAGTTTTTCGGTCGCGGGTTCTCGGGCTAGGGACCTGAAAATGGAGCTTCTATTGTTCCATGTCCTACTGCCAACGTCTGTTACAAAAGTTGTTGGACAAAAGGACCAAATAAATAACATTTCTGAATTAGTTTTCTTTAAAACAAGGGCTAGTGGATATAAGAAATTGAAATGTATCAAATTATAGGTTCCTAGAGAGCATAAATTACACATACCAAATATGCAATTTTTCAAATACCACCCACAGTTTGGCGATATACAGATTGAGAAGCGGATTTGCGAACTATTTAAATTTTAAGGGCTTTTGTGGAAAAAGTATGAAGCACAGGTGGTAAAGATCCAACAAATGACATATTGTCTAGATGTTTGAGTACAAAAAAAGTAGCGAACACAATTTCATGACATTTATATAAAAAATAATGAAACCTATTAGATATTCCTGGAAATATATATATATATATATATATATCTGAAAGATGATATCTCAAATTTGAGTTTGTGATTTATTTCATACTTTATTTTGAAAATAACTAGGTCGAAGAAAAGATGCATAGGATAAAAAAAAAATTGAGATAAATTAAATAGAATGTCTTCACATTCAGCATGGCTGAAGATAAAAATCTAGGAACACGTAAATATATAAGTAGGCAAAAGAATAGTTTTATTTGGAGTATATGAAAAAATTAATATTTTGTTACATATCCCTGGAAATGTAAATGGGTTTGTCATATAGACTGGGATTGAGGCTCCCGTGGACCATAACAAAAATATGTACAAGAAATAGGACTGTGGAAAGGAGTTGGACACAGTAGAATGTAATACCTTAAAAGTAGAAATGGTAAGATCATTTTTTGGCTATAGATTTCTACTCAGAGAAGTTGGAATAANTGATATCTCAAATTTGAGTTAGTGATTTATTTCATACTTTATTTTGAAAATAACTAGGCCGGAGAAAAGATGCATAGGATAAAAAAAATTTGAGATAAATTAAATAGAATGTCTTCACATTCAGCATGGATGAAGATAAAAATCTAGGAACACGTAAATATATAAGCAGACAAAAGAATAGTTTTATTTGGAGTATATGAAAAAATTAATATTTTGTTACATATCCCTGGAAATGTAAATGGGTTTGTCATATAGACTGGGATTGAGGTTCCCGTGGACCATAACAGAAATATGTACAAGAAATAGGACTGTGGAAAGGAGTTGGACACAGTAGAATGTAATACCTTAAAAGTAGAAATGGTAAGATCATTTTTTGGCTATAGATTTCTACTCAGAGAAGTTGGAATAACTGAATTGACAAAGAAAGAGCTATACATTTTCCTGTTGGATTTGGGCAATGACCCACTTCAAGTTCTCTTCAATATAGTTTCTCAAAGGGGCTACGTTGATGTCATTGGGGATTTGAATATTGAAAACTTCATTTTCTAATTCGCTTAGATCAATTGAAAGTTTGCACAGAGTTTCATCGATATCTGCATTCTATACTGAATACCGGACTAGCCAGTTGTGCACCTCTTGTTCATGATATTCAATAATGCTGTAAAAAATTTCTAAAGACAAGGATTTCAAATTATCAACTTGTTTATCGAAAGGTTGCTTGGTTGATGTCAGCGAGTTGAGGATTAAGCTGGGGTCCTGGAAGCTGTTTGTGTTTCCTACTAAGTCTATTTTGGTGAGCTTTGTCAATAATGTTTCTTTCTTTGATATTGCTTGCTTGCATGACTGGACGATGACATACAAAATTTTCACTTTCTCTTTCCATAATGCTTCTAGTTGAGTGAGTCGTTTATTGGAAGGGAGATCATGTTGTCTTCTTCTGGTCTCTGCCATGTTGTTGACATGAAAGGAAAAAGGGATGATCGTGTGCACATAGAAACTTTCTTCATTTTTTAAATCCGTCTGCAAAAGTAGGAGCAAGTTATGTGCCCTGCTCCTCAGGGAATCCATATTCTCTGATGTTTTCCAGGCCTTTGTAATCAGTTCCATTCTTTTGTTGATATTTTTCTCGACATATCCTCTTAAGGATGCGAGGAATATGGAGGACCCTTTTAGATTTGTTGCGGGAGTGCACGTAGTAGTAGGCATTGCTATTCGCAAAGAACTGTGAAGCAATGGCATAGGAAACAAAGATTCCTCTAATTCCTTAATGCGGTTCTTTAGTCTGGCATTTTCGGCTTCAATGAGTCCAACGAAACCATGAAGAGCATCTCTGGTTTCCATGTGAAGTTGAGAGATTTTGGACGCTTTCATATTGGCAAGGTCAAGTTCTGAACGATGTATTCTTTGGTTATTATTTACATTTTTTTTTCAATGATTAATTTTTTTGATTCGGATTCAAAAGAAACATTCTAGAATACGTAGGATTCATCTTCGTAAAAAATTAGGGTATCAACCATGTCCATTGAGCAGGTAGGATGAATTTTGTCTGCGGGCTGATCAAGGTTGCAGAATATGCTTTCCAGATCAGTGTCAAGATCCATGTTTTCACTGTAAGTTTCGGGCTGCTCCACCTCCCCTACAATTCTTTTTCCCTTCTTCTGCACGAGAAGGTCGCGAGGAAGATGTTCACTGTATTTCTACAAAACTGTTGTAGAGTTGGTGCCAGTACTTTGTCGAAACGTTGATTTGCTCCAGATGCTGCTTGAAATGAAGAACTGGAGGGGACAATATAATCCCTCGGAAACATTGCTTCCATGCGTGTGAATGAAAAATATCCTCATTAATGACAATATCTATGCGTACTGTATGATGACCCGTTAGAAGTAAAGCTTAATTATTTCATACTTAGAAGTGTGAAGGTGGAAGTTACGACAAAGAACATTTAAGGAGTGAAGGTTTCATGAACGAACCAAGGTGGCAGCGTGCGAATGACATTCCATTGTATTTCAAATTAAGACTTGGAAGAGATTGTAGGTTTCCGGAAGGAGGCAAGCTGGCCGCGTGCAAATGACATTCCATGACATTTTAAATTAATACTGGGAAGGGATAAGAAAATCCTTTGCATAAATTACATTGATGGCGGAACTTCTCGAGCCTTGCACGCATCAATGACAACTTAGACGGTGCCTGCATGATGACCTGTTAGCATTAAAGATTTAGAAAGAAGACACACACACACACACACA